>AFAN01000045.1:0-141157 GCA_000218505.1 Schrenkiella parvula | reverse complement strand
GATCTTATACGTTTTAAGAAATGACTCCAAATAAGTTAAAATGAGATCTTAAATATATATGAAATGTTATACAGACTAAATATGTTTTTAAAATTTGAGGAAATGTTTACTTATTTTTAGGAATGGTTAACGTATTTTTAGCAAAGAGTTCCTAAAACTTTAGCAAAAGGTTCCTAAAACTTTAGCAAAGGTATTCTAAAACTTTAGTAGAATGTTCCCAAATTTTTTAGGATATACATACTTATAGGAAAATGTTTATAAAACTTTAGTAACCATTCAACAATGGTTTTAACGTATATAAAGTGATTTTAAATGGCTAGCAAAATGATTATAAATATGTTAAAGTGATAATAAAAAATATTTAGAAGACTAAAAAGATGTTTTTAAAATTTCAGAAAGGATATATTAATCTTTACGAATGATTTACATGTTTTTCTGAAATGGTTTCAAGAATTTAATAAACATTTAAAAATGGTTTTGACATGCATAAAATAGTCTTAAACGTTTAAATAGATGATTCTAAATAAGTTAAAATGATATATAAATTATATGTGAACTTTTATGAAAGCTAAAAATATGTTTTTAAAAGTTCAGCAAAGATATATTTATTTTTAGGAAGAGTATACTAATTTTTATGAGTGATTTACATATTTTTATGAAAGTCTTCATTCGGACTTTTAAAAAATATTTGAAAATATGTTTAACATATATAAAGTGATTCTAAATATTTTAAAAGATGATTATAAATAGAAAATAATTTGTTAAATATATATATGGAATGCTTAGAAGACTATAAATATGTTCTTAAATTTGTAGTAATGTTATACCAAATTTTAGGAATGATTTACAAATTTTTAGAAAAAGCTTCCTAAAACATTTTTTGAAAATAAAATATTTGAAAAAACTATTTTCAAAATAAACATTTTCAAAAAAAAATTCGAAAAAAAACTTTTGTCAAAATATTTTTTGGAATTTATTTATTTTATATATGAAATTATATTTTAGGGTTAACTAGTGGAATAATAGGTTTAGATACACTAATTAAGTGGGTAGCATGTGCCAAAACAAAATTAGGTAACTAACACAATTAAGTGGGTAGCATGTGCCAAAACAAAATTAGGTAACTAACACAATTAAGTGATAAAATGACTATTTTAACTTTAATGAGTATTATGAGAATATAAAATTAAATAATAATCAAAGTTTTTTAAATATGAAATCAATAATGAAAAGTAGTTGCTAAAAATTAGGGATATAAGAAATAGATTTAGGGTTTTGAGAAAAGGTTAATGATGTCGATGTCTGTATATATAGTCAGCTATTATGGACTTCTTTTGTATGATGTGTGTTAATGTGGTGACATGCATAAATCAAGAACAAAATAGATGTCATTTCTTAATACGACCAGAAAATAGTTAATTATAATTCACAATATAGGTAGCTATAATTCACAATATAGTCAGCACTAACGTCCATCTTATCTAACATTGCAGGCACTCCAAGGGACGTCCCACCTGTGTTAGATGGAAGTGTTTATGGCGGTAATTTTTAATAGTATAGTCAACTATGTCTTCACGAAATAGTTATCTATGTTTGTATATATAGTCAATTATTAGACATAGTCAACTATGTTTTTCGCGAAATAGTTATCTATATTTGTACATATAGCCATCTATTATGGACTTATTTTGTATGATGTGTGTTGATGTGGTGACCTGCATAAATCAAGAGCAAAAAGATGACATTTCTTAATAGGACCAGAAAATAGTTAACTATAGTTCTGGCGGCGGGAAGGAAGTTTCGAAACGAAACGGTTTACCGCCAAATAAAATCCAAATCTCGTGTTTTTTTTTGGTTTCCACCTGACAGCCCAGAAGAAAGTGCAGAAATTGCGCATACGAAGAGACCTTGAATCTTTCTTCAATAATTCTACCAAACTGTAACGAGGTCAGAATTGTTTTCATCTCCGGATTTTTGTCTGGAAACTGCATTATCGCTCTGAAATAGCGAATAAAACAGTAGACATTGACCTTGCTCTTCAATGGTTCGTGTCCGACTTGAAAAATCCGAGTTGGTAAGTTTGTATATCTCGTCATGCTGACCTGCATAAAAACAAGTAGAATATTGATGTGATTTCTTAAAAGCGTATGTAATTGGTACAATTATTCACTAAATAGCCAGCTATAATGCAGAATATTGACATATATAAATTTTTTAATAGTCGACTATTGTTGGGAATGTAGTCAGATATTTACCAAGTTTTTGAAAATCTATATGATATAAAAACTCTCAAAATCAAAATATTACGTACCATACCTAGATAACTACTCTTACATTTTTTCAAGCTCACTTGAATAAAAACAGAATGAATATTTCGATCAATATTCAATGAAATAAGTTATGTAAAACATCAGTAAAACAATTGCAAGCAACAAAAAATAGCAGATTTCTGAAATGTGAAATCTTAAATACAGGACATAATCAACTGACTAAGTGAATCACATAGTGATATAATTAGAGGATAAAAAAAACACGTGACCTAATTGCATAATATAGTCGGCTGTGTGGCGTAGGTTTAGGCGGTGGTGGTAATGGTTGTTTCGGTGGCGGTGGTGAATCAGGTGAGGCGGCAGAGATAAACTCAGATCTGGTCGGGTTGGAAAATCTGGATGGTTCGGCGCTGCGGAGGAGAGCCGGGGCTGCGGAGAGTGGCGGTTATGAGGAGGTGTGACAGCGCTGTGACTTACGTTCCGGCGGCGAAGACTCCGGCGGCGAGGACTGGTGAAAATACGCTGCAGCAAAATAAGGAGATAAAGAGATAGAAGACAAGCTCGAGCGACGGTACAGCGGTAGAGGTTGATGACGGCGAGATCGATTTAGTGGTGGTCGAGCAACGGTACAAATTTTGAAATTTTTTTTGAAAAAACATATTTTGTTAAAAAAGTATTTTAAAAACATATATTTTGGAGTTTATTTATTTTATATATTAAATTATTTTTATTAGTTTTAGAGTAATTTAGTACTTTTCCTCTTTAATGAACGTTATTTTGGGATTTTACTTTTGTGTTCTCTTTTATGATTAAAACTTAAATTAGACTATTTAAGAGAACTGCCAATATATATATATTTAAATAAAGAGTGTCTGATTAATTTTTTGTGTTTGTGATCTAATTTATTCATAGATTTTTAAGCCAATTATTTTATGTGTTTTTGGCCTGTTTTTTAAATAGATCTGATTAATGTTTTTGGGTATGTGTTCCAACTTTTTATAGATTTTTAGTCCAATTATTTTATGTGTTTTTGGCCTGTTTTTTAAATAGATGACACATGTCATCAGTTTAGATATTAATTTTAGCTGAGGTGGCACCTCTTACGAGTCTCAATTAGCAACTTTTTATTAGTGTTATTATTTTATGTGTTTTTTGCCCGTTTTTTAAATAGATCTTATTAATTTTGGGTTTGTGTTCCAATTTTTTCGTAGATTTTTAGTCCAATTATTTTATGTGATTTTGGCCTGTTTTGAAAATAGATGACACATGTCATCAATTTATATATTAACTTTAGCTGAGGTGGCAACCCTTATGAGCCCCAATTAACAACTTTTTATTAGCTGAGGTAACTAGGTCGGTTCCCACGCTACGCGCGGATGGTTTAAAGAATTAGTTTTGGTCGGTGGATTTGTAGTTAATTTTGTTATTGGTCATGTATTAGTTTGTATTTTTGTCTTGGATAAAATGGTAGAGCAGAAAGCCTTGTAGATAACATTTAAGTTTAAGTAATAGTAATAAAAAAACTTGAATGATGTCCAATTTGTAAAAACCACAAAACGTTTATACCACTAATTGGAAACTGAAATAAAAATTTCAAACGGCATTCTTCTCGCTCCTACTGGTCTTTGTAAAAGAGACTTCTTAATCCCATTTGTACTTCGAAAAAGTTTTCCCATTTTTTTTGTGATACTTTCGTATTGTCGGAATGGATTTGTCAAAGAAAAATCAGGTGCCTAGGGTCGATTGAAGTTGTAATTTACCTGCATAATTCCAAAATATGTGCTAGCCAAATTCATTGCGATACATAATAAATTAGCAAATATTAGATTAATTTGAGGTACCTTCTTTTTTAGGATTCAAATTTGTAAGCAAAACGGTTAAGACCTTTCGATCTTTGATTCACCAAAGTTTACGAAAGTCCGCCGCTTGTTTATCCCATATAGTTAGTTTTACTATTTGGAACCTAAAAAATATTAGTATGTTAATTATTTATAGAAAGATGAGAATATGTTTTTAAATTGTATATTAACCTCTCTAGCAACAATCCGACAATCATCTTTAAATGAGCTTCTGGGTGTTTTTGCCACTGCTCTGTATTATCTTTATCATGCCTACGACATCTTTTTTTCCAATGATTAGCATATATTGAGAAATTTTTTTTGTACTCAAATATTAGTTCATTTATTAGATTTAAGAAGAAATGAAAAGTAACCTGGTTATTTAGTGTTTGTGTTGCACAGCCTAACCAATTGTCCTGCACCCAAAAATTGTACTATGGTATTTTGTCAGCGTGAACTTGAACTGGGAGTATTCTTGTATCTGTTGTAAATTGAATGAAATACTTATGCAGCACAAGCCTGTGTCGATTGTTATGAAGATCGACAATGAAATTTGAATTTCATATACTTTGCCTTCCCTTAAATTCTGTTTTTCGCACTCTGCGGTGAAATGATCCATTTTGCTTTGTACCATTTGATCATGTTTGAATTAGAATTGTAGCTACAATTTGTGAAAATAAATAAATTAAATAACAAATTTATACCTTGTTATCCAATAGCAACAGGACCATCCCGATCTTTATTTTACTATCTGAATAATGTTATATATTCCACATGCGAGTGATGCATACAATGACAGACAAATTTTCTGTACCAAGCTGAAGGTTGTCAAAAAAAATTTGTACCGTACCCTTAGCTCTCTGCGACAGTCCTACTAAAAATTGACAAAATATATGCAATTAATGATATTAAATATTTAATTATATATATTAAATAAACTTATTTGTTAAGTTATATAAGTTTGGATAGATTTAGAGTATAGTAAACGGATACATTATAGTTGAAAAACAAATAGAATAAAAAAAATTATTAAAAACCTTTTGTAAACTTTATTTAAAATAAAAGAATAGTTGTATTTTAACATTTTTTTACAGTTAAATATTTTTCCCCTTATTGCACTTGAAAATAGAAAATGTTTTATATAGGATAATAGTTTTCTTTTTAAAATTTCGTATTAAATATAAATTTTAATATATATTTCAAAAAACAATTTTTTTTCCTTATATAATCTTCAGCTATATATTTCTAAATTTGTTTTGGTAAGTATTCAGTAAAGACCCTTTTTGAGAGCCGATATTAATTTTTTTATGTGTTTTGTTTACAAAATGTTAAAAATAAAATTCTATTAAAATCTAGATTTATGCCTCCAACTACATTTTTACCCAATTTTTATTGATAAATTTAATAATATAAAAATCTATGAACAAATAAAGAAAACATAAAAAACAATCATATTTCGGTAAGGAGATATCAAAGGAGTTACATGTTTAATTATTTGTGAATGAGAAATGTACCTATATTGAAGAAGAGAAGAAGAAGTGGCGGCTGTTAATGAATGTTAGGTTAGAATAGTTTATGATATTTATCTGATATGCTTTTTTTCCCACAAAACAATTGGTGCATTTAGGCTTTACTAAAAGACCCAATTTGAATTGGGAAAAATAAATATTTAACCTCTTGAAAATCCTATTTTATATAATTGAAAACACAAAAAAATTAAAATTTAGGGTGAAATTTATTCGCAAAAGAAAATATAAATATACTTTTTTGTGTATACAATTCCATTTTTGAGCTTCAAAAGAAAATATAATTTTTTGGTGAACTCATAATATTTTTAAGAACACCTTGAAAATATATTATTCAATTATTCTATTTTAAAAAAGGTTGAAATAATACTGTGTTTATTCTGTAAAAGTTTTAGTTTGAAAAAAAAAATTCAAATGTGTAATATTACTTTAAGATTATTTTAAATCAAACCAAGCAGAATAAAACATTTACTGCGATTTTGAAAACCAATATATTCTTTCCAATTAGTAAATGTTTAAAACAAAAATCTGAGAAATTATAATAAAATATGTTGAATATTTTAAAAACATTTCTTTCTTTACAGTAATTTAACTTTTTTAAAATAGGGACATAAATGAAATATTTAGGAAAATAGAAAACAATCATAAAAAATTAGTTTTTTTTTAAAAAAACCTTTGATTTTAATTGATACAATAAGTTTTTTTTGTATAAATATTGATCGTTTGATTTTTTTCTCTGTTACAGTTTCGAAGATGTAACATTCTATTGCTACTTCAATGGAAAATTCAAAAACAATCCGGGTAGTTACATATGTTGGAGGCGAGGTCCACACACTTGAATGCAATCTACAAACTTTATTTACGAATTTGGTGGATTTTTTGAACATCTACTTGTATAGCCAACATATATGGTATAAGCTGCCATTTGAGAATAAATAGAATTTGAAGCTACTGTGCACTAGTAGGTCTGAATCTATGACTCTTGAAAGTGGAGAAGGACCAACTCAACAATCCCAAAATTAGATGATGCTTTCTATTTTAGTGTTGTAGGTTTGTCATGTTATTTTGGTATTATGGTTATGTCTAAACTCTAACTCATTTTTGTATTATGGTTATATCCAAACTTAAACTCATGTTGGTGTTATTGTTATGTCCAAACTCAAACTTGTTTCGCTATTATGACTACTGTCCAAACTCAAACACGTTTGAAACCTAATCTTTTAAAATAAAATCATTCTTAAAACAACTACGAGTCATAAAATTAAGAGTCCATAAAATAAACACACCCACACAAATATTCTTCATTACAAGCTCAAACACAACACCCATGACATTTAATCAACAATATAGAATACCACCACAATTACTGAACGACACAAGATCATGTTTTTTAAACTTCGAAGCTCATCAACACATCCATGTATCTCTTTCTCACAGGTACTCACCATTGATTTCACTCCGCCAATCTCGTCCTCGCATACATATACCCTTGCTCTCCACTATCATGGATCTCACTATCAATTACAGCTTACACAATGGGGTAATGGTGATGATTTAGATCCTGAATTGTGGCATAAACAAGCTGTCCACTATATACTTTCTTGAGAAGTGTTGCGCCCATGATTATCACTTTTCTCATTGTTCAAAACTCTTCAATGCTAGTGCCTAAAGCGAGGAATAAGTATTTGAACATTTATTCTGCATCCAATATCACACTGGTTACTGTTCCAGGATTTATGAAGAAAGGAAGTCAAACTTTCGTTTAAGTTTAAGTTTGAATATAACCATAATACAAAAATGACTTAATATGAGTTAATACAATTTTTTTTGGATATAACCATAATACAAAAATCAGTTTATACAATAACACCAACATGAGTTTAAGTTTGGATATAACCATAATACAAAAGTTAGAGTCTAGACATAACCATAATACCAAAACAACATGACACACCTACAACACTAAAATAGAAAGCATCATCTTCAATGGGAATACGAATTTTGGGATTGTTGAGTTGGTCCTTCTCCACTTTCAAGAGTCATAGATTCAGACCTACTAGTGCACAGTAGCTTCAAATTTATTTATTCTCAAATGGCAGCTTATACCATATATGTTGGCCATACAAATAGATGTTCAAAGAATCCACCAAATTCGTAAATAAAGTTTTTGGGTTGCACTCAAGTGTGTGGACTTCGCCTCCAACATATGTAACTACCCGGATTGTTTTTGAACTTTCCATTGAAGTAGCAATAGAATGTTACATCTTCGGAACTGAAACAGAGAAGACGGGCTAAAAATGCCCAAAATAGTTTAACTAAACAGGTAATACTATTAGAAATCATAACAAAGATAAACTTATTGCATTATTTAATAAGGTAAAAACTGATAAACATTTGAAATTATTCCAAAAAACGCAGAACAGAGTTCCGAACATGAGATGAAAATCAAAACTGGATGAAGGAAAAGTAAAACAGAAACTCAAAGTTTGAAAATAAAATGTTTAATTCAAATGCGCACGTTTTTCACTGATCCGCTATTTTCACTAGCCTTCGGAATGAATTCTTCACCATCTGCAATACGGTCTTCGATAATGCGGGAGACAGTTACCGTCTGCCGGGAGGCAGAGAAGTTGAATGACGTCAACTTCACTTGGAACTTGCATGTCCGGCCAACAATTCCAAGAACATTTGCCGGAGTCACTGGACTATCGTCATCAACCTGCCATAACAACACAGTTATAAACAATTCATAACTATATCAAGTGGCGCAAAAGTACTACTTACCTCCCTCACCAAGTCAGGGCCCAGACTACCAACCAGCTTTATTGCTTCTTTGTCGAAGATGACAAAAGTTGTAACACCGCCCTCTGCGTCTGTTACGGTTGTTTCCAACCGACATTTACATTGGACGACAATGAATTAATATACGATCCATAATGTTTTACATTAAAAAGATTTATTTATGGTTCTCTTAAAAATCCTACCTTACAATGCCAACATTGTTAGGTCTTTTGCATCTGGAATTGTTGCATACCAATCTGGTATCAGTTCTATCCATCTTAGACCGACAGCTAGTACACAATATAAAGAACCAGCCATACTCTTCAAAGACTTCCTTAACTGTTGTAATACAAATAAAACTAGTCACTTATGCAATTATCACAAAGTTACTATACAAATTAAACTAACTAGTCAGCTTAAGAAGAATTACACAAACCTGTGGAATTTCAGTAGACAGGAATTTATGGATTTCATCCAAACTTACAACTTCCGGCTTAGAAACAGTAAAGATGGAGCTGTTTACATCCGCCTGAGGCACTTTCATTTCTCCAAACCTGTCAACCAAAACAGAAAGGGCAGAATTGAAGACTATAAAACACAATACGCAAATTAATAAAAAAAAAAATTAAAAACAGATAACAAAACACCTTGTCAAGTAAGACTTAGTCTCCGGGATGTCCAAATCAAAAAAAACCCGAGTGGAGGCAGTTGAGCTAAGTGTTACAACACCTGGACACTAGTTACATCAAAATAATAACACATGTATATAAACAAAAGAGACTATATTCACTAACCCCTAGAGTCTTAGCATTCAGTGCTGTTATCAAAACAACAACAGGCTTTTTCGCCTTCTCATTCCATACGTGAAATATGATGATGCAATCTCCTCCCACAAATAAATGCGGGTGGTCTCTCCACTATGACAAAATAAAAAACATTATCACTGATTAGGTGTTAAGTATATAGATAGACCGCACATATGCAAATTAAACTTACTCTTCAAGTTGCACGTGTAAAAAAAATCATCTGCTTGGACCTTCCAGCACCATTCGTTGGGGCAGTAGCAACCGGACTCTCGGAGTGAAGGTTATCGCCATTGATGAGCCTAATATGGCCAATCAGATCTACACCAAAAATTAATAGGACATTGAAGCAGCAGTATGTGTTATAAAGTCATACTACACCAACATTCCTACAATCATAACAAAGCCTCGCATTCTAAGATTCAAAATACATCAAACATTGGTAAATAATTTTTTTCCAATTTTAATAGAAATAGAAGAATCTTACCAAATAGCTCAGTCTGCGTATCAGCAACTTCACTAAAGGCTTGAAAATCTTTCAGCCTAAACTTGTAAAATTCTATCTGATGGGTACTCTCAAGATCCTCGACAAATATTGTCTGATCCGTAAAAACGATCATGCTATGATGCGATGTTACCTTGTAGTTTGTTTTGCACGGCCTAACCATGAATTTTCTTAGTTTGTAGATCCTGCCTGAATTCAATTTACCTCTAAAACGGGTTGCACGGTGTGCCGATAGAAACCCCTACATGGTTACAGCCTGTTGGGACATTAGAGGTTGCGTTTATGAAAAAAAGTAATGAAAAAAACTAACTATATCTAAATTATTTTTACCTTCGAGTCAATAAGAATGAACTTTATGCTAATCAAGGTGTTTTCCTGCTTAAATTTCCGCGCCTCCCAAGAATGCATATGCCTGACAACAATTTCATCTTTGCAAAAGTCTCCCTGCAATGCATCAAAGCTTTTGGGTGAAGATATAGTTCGGTATCCTAGATAAGAATAGGTCTGAGGGAATAATTGTACTAAGTAGGAGTATTTAAATTACATGAAGAGGAAGCTTGGGAGTCCGTGTGATTAAGAGTAAAGAGTGGAGCATTCAATTGAGCTCAAGGCGTGGGGGAGATGAAGATTAGGTAACGGAAGAAAAGCACAAATGAGGTAAGTCTCGAGTTAACACAATATAGAAAGGTCCAATATTGGGAAGAAGGAACAGAAACTTACATTTTTTTCCTGGGTTTCTACCCAAGCCCAGTATGCACTTGTATGTTCAATGTGAAATGAGGCCCCTTGGTATGGGTGATCCCTTATACCGACCCTGGACAGAACGGGAGGAAAAAAAACTTAGTTGCTTTTTAATTACCCATTGGGCTTTTGTTTGAAAAACAAATATATACAACCGGAACTTACTTTTGTTTTGGGTTTCAACCCAGGCCCAAAGAAACTTTGGATGTTGGATGAAGCATAGGCCCAAAAAGAATTAACTCGGCCAAGAACAAATCTGCGAATTTAAACTCGTCCCATATTAAAAAAAATTAAACTCGACCCAATTAAACCACAGGCCCGAATATATTGGGTATTAACAAAAACATACATTTCTTATATTTGGAAGCCCATGAAGCCCACATTACCGCATTACATGGGCCGCCGAAGAAAGATCGGAGAATCGATCGGCAACTCTGGAGTAATTATGGCAGCGAAATTCTCGTGTCGGCCCCGGCGGAATAGTGTATGCATGAGAAAATAAACAGGGAAATTAGTTTATTACAATCGCGAAATGGGAAACTGTTACCCTAGGTTTCATTAGGTGGAGGCTAAAAAAGGATATATGGCCGAAAAGATGAGCCTCATACATACCTTTAAAGCTGCCGTAGTTTCCCGGTACTCCATGCGGCCACGGGAGAACATCTAGCGATGGGTGATCAAACCTATATTAACAACTTAAAATTTTCTCCTCTTTGATGTTGAAATGGTGTAATTCCATTTCCCTTTTATCCTATAAGTTTAGAATTTAAGAAATTTAGTAATAGTTTGATAGTTTTGAGATCAGTCAGTAATAGTAACATAAAAGTAGTAGTGTTGTTTATGCTTTAAAGAGTAAAACGTATTACCTTCTGAACAATTGGTTGTACGTAGCTCATCAAATTTTGTAGAATTCTACAACCTATATATTTTAATTTTTGTATTAGTAAGTACTTTTCTTAAAACTATTAAATAGAAATATTACTAACCTTGCTACTGGGGGATATTATTGAAGATTTTCTTGTATACAATGTTACTAACACCATTGTATGTAATATCTTCGGTTTGAAATATAGTCAAGCCCTCATGTAATGTTACACTAGATAAAGCAATGTATAACTGACCATGGCTGAAGACCGGTTTAGGTAAATATAGCAAAACTGATTTCAAGCTTTGACCCTGGCTTTTATTGATTGTCGTAGCGTAGCACACTCGGACCGGGAATTGTCATCTTTTTAAGATGAATGGGTGATCTGACAGCGGAGGAGATAAGATAATTCTCGGGAGTAACACTTTCTTCCCAATATGTGTTGCTGTTATTATTTCACCCTCGATAACTCGATCAGCCATTTGGGTGACAATTAGTCTTGTACCATTGTGTAAGAACTTGATGTTAAAAATAATATATTCATGAGAATAAATGACAATAAAAAAACACCAATAGATTGATAAAAATATAAAAATCAATTAAATTATTTTTAAAACAAAGTAAAACATATATCAAATCTGCCGACGATTCAAGAGATGACCTAAACAATATTATAATTTTACAGAAACAAACGAAGAGGTTAGAAATAATGTAAGAAAAATTATGGTTTTGGTAAAAAAAAATCATCAAGAAAGTAAAAAAAAAACCCGGCTGGTACTCCATGCGGCCGCGGGAGAACGTCTAGCGGTGGGTGATCTCCCTTTAATTGTTAAAATTTTAATAGCTTAAAAAAATGAAAAACAAAACCTTTATTGCAAAATGGGCCTCCCCGGTAGCCCAAGTGATCCGGCCCGAGAAGTCGGCCGCTCCATGTAAAGACAACAGGCCGCAACCTACAAAATTAAACGCGCGGCCCAATTAGTGAGTTGGGCTCATTGGATTTATATTTTTTAAAATAAAAAAATATTTAAAATACCTGGAATTGTTGTTGGTTTTTTTATTTGGTCCAGTAGTAGCCGACCCGATCCATTAAGAGCCGCCAAGCATGGAGCAACTAATATATAAATCCGGCGGCCCAATATGAATTGAAGCCCATACGAATATATGGGCCATTGTAATTGTGTAGCCCACGTGGGCATTTATAACTAATGGGAAAGTTTACCTACAGCGATGGTTGGTATGGCCGGACCCGAGAGGCTGGAAAAAAAAACTATTTGTATTCCCGATCGCATAGAGGATCTAGGGTTTCCAGTTAGACGATGATGCGGGGGCGCGGCGTGGATATGCGACAACGGTAAAGCAGGTAAACACGGCCGATGTAACGCCGACTAGAAAATGGCCGACGTTAGGGTTTGAAACGAAGATGAACATTTTTTTTTCCGCATCCGCCGACCTAATAGCAGAGCAGAAGATGGAGAAATGAGAGGATTAGGGTTCGAAAGAATGACTCTGACCAAAAAATTGTGTTATCGGGCCGCATTTTGGGCTTCTCACTGACCCGACAAAAAACACATAATAAGCTCAGCTTCCCTGTTCGTGACACGTGACAACGGCAGGGACATTTTTTTGCTGACGTGTGGCTTTCTAGAATTCCAAATCGCATCTTTTATATAGTTATTATTATTTAGAAGAAGAAACTTCTATGTTCAGGTATGTAAAGAAAGTTAAGATTACCGAATTTGGGAATTCTTCTACTCAAAAAAGAAGAAGTAGAAGAAGATAATTATGTAGATGATATTGGTCAGAATAGTGAACTTGAGAATTCAGATGAATGTGAAGAGACTCAGCAAAATGAGCAAGATGAGACTGGAAATCAAGATGAAGAGGAAAAGGAACAAGAAAAAAAAGATATTTCTGATCTAGGAAATTGGGAACACGTTGATATCAGATTGAGAGATTTGTTGGTTAAAAAAGGTCCTATAATAAGGCTATCAATTCATTATCAGTTTCCGAAAGATAGTATTGGTAGGCATTTATCACATGCATTCTACACAAGAGATATGGTAAACGGAGAAAAAAAAGATAGGCAATGGTTGATATATTCAAAAGCTTTGGATAAAGCTTTTTGTTTCAGCTGCAAGTTATTCGAGCATGAAAAAACTGGTGGTAATTTGGAAACCACAGGATATAATGATTGGAGAAACTTTTTAAAAAGGCTGAAAGAACATGAAGTTTCTCATGATCATGTTATATGCATGACACGTTGGAAAGAGTTGGAGTTGAGATTGAAAAAAAAAATCAGACAATTGATAAGCATGCTCAAGAAGAATTAAACAGAGAGAAAATACATTGGAGAGAAGTATTATTGAGAATATTTGCGGTGGTAAAAACTCTAGCTCAAAGAAATCTGGCATTGAGATTTCTTGGTGAAGCAAATAACGTAAATTTCTTGGGTCTTATTGAGATGATTGCTGAGTTTGATGCAGTGATGAGGGAGCATGTTAGACGAATTGAGAAAAAGGAAATCTACAGACATTACCTTAGTCACACCATTCAGAATGAAATGATTGAAATGCTTGCAAGTGAGATCAAAGTTATGATCATAAAGAAGATCCATGATTCAAAGTATTTCTCTATAATTCTTGATTGTACTCCAGATATTAGTCATAAGGAGCAAATGACTTTGGTTATCCGATGTGTGGATGTCTCTACAATGTCAACCCAAGATTGAGGAATTCTTTTTGACATTTTTGGTTGTCAAAGATAAATCAGGAGAAGGGCTTTTTGCTTCACTCCAAGATGCATTGGTTGAACTAGAGTTAGACATTGGTGATGTAAGGGGACAGGGATATGACAATGGATCTAATATGAAAGGAAAGAATAAGGGAGTTCAAAAGAGGTTGTTAGAAATTAATCCAAAGGCATTCTTCACATCATGTGGTTGTCACAGTCTTAATCTTGTGCTATGTGATATAACATCTTCTTCCACAAAAGCTGTGTCTTTTTTCGGGATCATTCAAAGAATATACTGCTTATTTGCTTCTTCAACAAACAGGTGGGACATATTGACAGAGATGGTTAAAGGACTAACTCTTAAATCTTTGTCTCAGACATGTTGGGAAAGTCATGTTGAAAGTGTCAAAGCAATAAGGTTTCAGGCCTTAGAAATCAGAGAAGCATTACTTTACTTGGCTGAAAGTACTGACGATCCAGGAACACGAAGTAATGTTGAGTCCCTCGCTCTAAGTGAAACACATGGGATTGGAGGTTTCGAGTTTTTGTTTGGTATGGTTATTTGGTATGACCTTCTTTTTGTTGTCAACACAGTAAGCAAGAACCTGCAATCAGAAAACATTGATATCGATTCCGCAATTCACCATCTAAGAAGGCTTGTGTCATATTTTCAAAAATATCGCGAAACAGGTTTTGAGAAAGCAAAGGCTAAGACTAAGCAAATTGCAGCTGATATGGAGATGGACGCTGAATTTTCTCTGAAAGAAAAGCGTATTGTTAGAAGAAAAAAGCACTATGTTGAAGACACAGAGTTAGTTGATGAGAATGTGTTATTATCACCCGAAGAGAGCTTCAGGATTGATTACTTCAACACACTCATGGATCAAGCTCTAGTTTCTCTTGAATCCAGGTTTGAACAATTACAAAGGTACGAGCAAACTTTTGGGTTTTTGTTTGATTTAAAGAAACTAACAGCAGCAAGTGAGGATAGTTTGAAGGCATCATGTTTGAACCTGGAAGCTTCTTTAAAGAATGGTATGCATTCAGACATAGTTGGTGATGATTTGTTTATGGAATTAAAAATTCTCCGAGAATCAATACCAATGGAATTTCGGAAGCCTATTGAAGTGCTTGATTTTTTTAAAAAAATGGAGGACTGTTATCAAAAAACAGAAATTGCTTATCGCATATTGTTGACCATTCTGGTATCGGTTGCCACAGCTGATAGAAGTTTTTCGAAATTGAAGCTGATAAAGAATTATTTGCGGTATACCATGTCACAAGAGTGATTAACAGCTATGGTTGAAAGACTTGACTATATGAGTTTAATAAATGATTTTGCAGGAAAAAAATGCAAAAATAGCTATATTTCAAAAATATTTTTTTGTTCTTACTATTTTTTTAATAAAAATTATGGAATTTGGTTATTTATGAAATTTAATGTATTTTTTATATTAATATTATGTTATGATTTTAAATAAAGTATATAAAAGGGCATAATTTTTAAATTTGCTTAGGGCAAGATAAAATGTTACTCCGGCACTGATGATAATATTATCTTTACATTGCCTCAAGGCATAGAGGAACTCCTGACCATAACATTTGGATAATCGACGACATGGTAGACGACATCTTCTATAAAATTATCGAATATACATGATAAATATTCAAAAAGAGGGAAAACATCATTTCAAATAAAACTATGATACAAAAACAACAAAACATAACAACTATAACTTTCTAACTCCAAATATATTTTACTGTTTTTGTAACTTTTGAAAAGTCTACTGCGATTAACGTAATTACCAACGCTCATATAACGCGACCAACCAAATCTAGATGACACAAAAAAAGTCCATTATTTATGTCAAACTAACAAATTCTACATAAATAAATCCAAAATAACATAAAAACTCTTACCAGCGCAAAAAAAAAAAATCATGAAACCCATAAAAGCAAAGCAACTGTTATGATTTATGTCTTCCATTTCCATTTGATCTTAAAAGTATGTGAAACTGGTCTCAAGGATCACACTACGGGAATAAGATTAAAATCCTCCAAAACTATCTAATCATCTTTAATGAACAACGGACCAAATATCCTTCTCAAATATATGTTTTCATATTTTTAATTAAGGATAGTTAAACATGATAAGCCATTTTTTCTATCAGGATATTTTTCATCAAGTGTCAAAAGGACATAATTCATTAAGGATATAAGAATTATACGATATTCAATTTTCAAACATAAACCGTTTTAACTTCGCAAATAAATATATGATGTTTATTAAACCTTGATACGAATGAGAAAACTTCTATTGGAGGCAAATAGTATCACATGAATTAAAGAAAAAATTAAAAATTGAACCTTGATATGTAGGAGAAGTTGATGATGATGTAAGTCTCGTATAGGCCTCTACTAGGGTTCCACAAGTTTGATCTTGTTCAAACTGTCGTTACGGAGGAAGCATCAAGAGTGCACTTGGAGGCGAATAGTATCACAAGTTTTATACACTTGAAGCATATTGGAGGATCAGATGGTAAAAAGTTTAGGAAACAAAGCAAGACACTTGTTCCTAGGCTCTTTCTATGTTATTGTTTTTGATACGTATGAGATTTATGAGAGCTGGAACTTGACAAACTTCTTGTAGTAAACAGCAAACACAAGATGAATGTACAGTTTTAGCTTATGTTTGAATGTCTGCACAACATTTGTTTTTCAGAGGATGACATTTTAGGATCGGAATACCGGTTTTCACAAATGTTATGTCCTGTTGGATTTAAAGCTAGCTGCCTATGGGCAGTTTGATTTATGGACTTGAAAAGATGTTTCTTGAGAGCCTACAAATTCTGGGAACAAACCAATTATACAGCAATTCAAATGAGAAATAGGCCTAAGTTGTTATGGCGAATAAAGAGCTAAGACTAGCCAAATGAAGATAAGGGTAGTAAGAGTTTCTTACTACAGGCTATTCTCTACAATAGAACATTTATTGTCGTGCTCTTTTGTTGCTGCATGCAGGGCACTTGTATTGTTTGATATGCTCAGCTCTAGCTGGAGTTATCTTCACGCACTTGCCGTGGAACCATACCTCACAAACGTCACAGCAGATCCAGAATTCATCAGTACCAGTACCATCACCGTCTCCACAGGCTCCACAAAGAGTTTCACTGTGTTCTTCCTCATCCTCTTCATCTGATCCTTCTTCCTCCTTGTTTGCCTGCATGGCCTTTGAGCTTTTGCCATCTGAAGTTCTCTGCATACCGAAAACAAACAGTATATACTTTAAATTAAACCTGAAAAGCTAAGCAGAAAGTCAAAACCAATCCAACCAACACAGTGGTTCTGGTGAAGGTAAACTTTAAGTTGATATTGATCAAGCATTGATGTCTATTTGTTTTATCGACCCAACTAAGAAGCTTCATGGTGTGGATGCTATTCTCTATAGTCTATAGAGACATCCAGGTTCATAAATTAACGAGATTCCCGCAAAAACCAAGCTGGTAATGGATCGAGTAAGTACTATTTAATGATTGAATTGATTACAACATGAAAAATATAAGTCTACTTAACCAATTTTAGTTTCCGAAAACTCCAAAACCCTAAGAGGAAAAAGGAAAGCATGAGTCTTTACCACTTTCGAGTTCGACTTGGATACATTGCCATTTCGATTTACAGCAGAGGACTTATCCTTTGTTTGTTTCTTGGCATTTCCAGTCACTACTTCAAATATAGTAGGAACCCCATTGATCATATCGAACAAGCGCTTCCTAAATTAGGCAAGTCAATCATACCGGTGAGCATAATATTCCACGTTAACGAACATATTTAAAACCATGAATCCCATTACCTATCAGCCTTGTCGAAAGCGAATCTCGACCCGAAGTAAAACGAGACAGAGAGCAACCAAGTGTCACTGTGAATAGCAACAAGAGAAAGCCATTCCTTCTCAGAAAGTCCATCTCTTGCAAAGTTAATGCCAAGAGCTGGCTCTGGAAGTTCTGGAGGCACTTCTTCAGCAGGTAAATTAACTTCCCACTGTTCATTTGGTAACCCATACAAGCAAAGATTCTCCTTCTCTGAAATCCAAAAAAGTTGTATCTCTCATCATATAAATACTAAACAAAAATCTGTCAAATTACCGCATAAGAGTCATGATTCGAGACTAGGTCAAATCCAAATTGGGGGAAAAACAAAAACAAGCAAAAGATACGAGAAAATCAGGGAAAAATCAAACAAAAGAGACAGAGATAGAAACCCTAACCAGGATCGCATTGTTGGTAAAACTCTTGAACATCTGCAAAAAGAGAGAAACAAAAAAAAAGAGAATCCATTAGATCGGAGAAGAAAACATCACACAAACAGATCCGAACACGCTAGAAAACCCATAAATTTTTTTAAAAATCAGATAAAATTGCGAATACCAGTAGTGAGAGCTTTAACAATGGCGGCTCGACGGCCTTTGAAATCCCTGAATACTTCTTCAACAGTACGAGGATTGTAGAGACCAGCTCCTCCTTCCATAGCTCTCTCTCTCTCGCGGAGGTTTGGGTTCTTTTTTTAAAAATTAAATCGAGTGAAGACGAAAAAGCTGCGCCGTGGACTGTGACAGACCCGATCTTCTTTCTTATTAACAAAGTCTTTGGAGTCAGATTTTTGCTTTCGGTCAAAATTGGGTTCGGGTCGGATCGTATGTACAACCCAAAATGCCCAGGCCCGTTAACTAATTATTGAACATGGGATATTTTTCCTATTTAGCCCCACGGTAGATAGATATTTTTTTTCCTTTTTAAAAGGACTTTTCCTTTATGGGATATTTTTCAACTAGAAGTACAGTAAAAATTATATCAATTAATAAATTTAGAATTATAATATTTTATTAATTTTATGAAATACTAATTTATGAAGAGATTAATTATATCAAACATTTAGTCCGGGATCCTTAGATCGAGAGCTGAAAAACATTTTCTAAAATATTTTGCTAAAATTTGTGTGCATGTTAAAATTAAAAAAGAAAAAATTATATCGCAAACATGACTTGAACCTTACATGTTATCTTCTGATACTCGGATTTGTTTCACATCTAGTTTGATCTCTTAGTTTGTTGGTTATCTTTTGATATCTTATGTTATCCAGCGCACTGAAGACTACTTTATTATGCAAACTACATTTTTTGTCAGCGATATTCATGGTGACCCGTCTAAGAACCTGGAGGAGATTGTTAACTTGGTGATCTTAGAAGACCTTGGCGAAGATCCCGACCCTGATTCTAACACCGAAGGATGCACCTTTTGCTCCGGTTGCTAGAGCTGACCATCGTTTCTCGTTTAGGAGTATAAACGGTTTCATTCTCTTTTTTCCAACATTGTTCTTCCTTATTGTTTAGGGCCGTGGTTCCATCTTCCTTTCTCCACCAATTATTTATTTGAATTCTTTTTGTCTTTCAGCCATGCAAGTCTCTCTTAGGTCTTAGCTACGTACTTATGTTTCTTTCTCAACAGCTGGAGTTCCGTTTAGATGAAAGAGAGTTATCACATCTCGGTTCTCATCAGAAAGTTGGGCCTTTTGTTACTAATTTTTTCTTGCCCAACAAAACCATTTCTTTCTTTCTTTATTTCTTTGGTTGAAGAAAGTGTTTGTATATCTCTATAAATTATTTAAAAAATTAGTTGTATATGCGCTCATATCAATTGTCATAAATGTCAATTACATAGGTACCCTTAATGAATTAAAGTTATTATGAATAAATCTCATTATTACTATTTTTGTTTCCTTTTTTAATTTAAAAACATTTTTCCAAATTAGTTTTCTAAAATAATAAAAATATAAGTATCTCAAAAAATTGAAAAGTCTGCTTTTTACGTGATATGCCACATTAATTCTTTTAACGCTAATTATATTTTACTCTTAATGAATTCAGATTAAATTAGCAACTAATTTTATTTTCTAAATATTCTGGTTTTAAGAAAAATATAATCAATTGTAGATGCATATATATATATTTGGCTACAACTGTTTATTGATTATATGAATAATATAAAGTCTGTATACATAATTTTAGAAACAAAATTATTACATAAGCAGTTATATGTGTCATATACTGGAAAATATTCTAAGAAAAGTGACTTTGACGACGCTTTCCGTAGGTAAGTTTTATTCGCTAACAGAGTATTAAATCTGTTTTTATATTTTTCCATATTCGATTCTACTCGTATGCGGTGAATGGGTAGCATTCTATGGCTAAACCTCCAATTTAAATATCACATAATTAAACATAATGATTTCACGAACTATTTCTGAAACTTGGACAATCCAATACCAACACTTCCATATCAGAATCTTTTTAACAATTGTTGACTTTGATATTCTTCCATTATGAATCAAATTTACACATCCTTTGATAATGAAACATCTTTTACAACATTGATCCCATGGTGGTTTCCAATGAGGCCTCGATTTTGACAACAAATTTAGTATGATTTTTAGAAATTAACAGTGATTCACAATAATCATATTATCATGATGCCTACCGAGAATTACACCAAAACTAACCGTAGAAGTTAGTATAAACAAAACATTATAAGAAAACACTATATAACCACCGGCATTTTTGCCGGAAGTTGCACTATATTTAAGCCAACTACACATCTGAAAGCAAACTAACATATCGTGGCCAATCAAAATCGAACAAGAAAGTTGCAACTGAACGGGTGCTAGCAAAGTTTTAATCAAAGAATGATAACATTGAGTTACCGTAATCACCGGATTACGACATAGACACCACCATCGAAGAAGGATAACAACTGATAAATACATATTGCATATGAATCCATCCATTTTTGTTCTCCATCGTTTATTGTAGATTTGAATAATAAGAAAAAATGAGAAAAAATCAAAAAGAAAGAAGTACCTTCGACGTTGGAGTCGAAGCCAGCTAGAAAAACCAGAGAAAAGAAAATTGTAAACAATCAAAAATGTCGCCTGCGAGAAGGGTGAAGAAACGGTTTATGAATAATTTAAATATTCAGTAGATGCATATATATATATATATATATATGTTTTTAGTTTTAAAAAAAAAACTATTATTTTCTTATTCAAATAGTTGAGACTTTTTAATAATTAATTTTTAATAAATAAACTATTTAGTTATTTTGTAATGAACAACTCTAATAATCAAAATTATTTATGAAATGACATAGTAGATATTAAAAGGAGAGAATTAAGAATATTTTTCCTATCATATTTTGGTCAAATAACTAGAAAAAAATAATAATGTAACACAATCATTTGATATGGTTTTTTTTTAAGTTCATGTTACGGCTAATTTTCTATCAAATAAATAATTCAGATAATATAGAAAGATGATTAAAAATTATGGATTGATCTGAATCAAACATGACCGAACTGATGGAATCAAACTTCTCAGTTTTCATATAAATATCATTACATTCTCAACTCTTACCTGATGGAAGAGCTTTTAAAAGATTACCGGTTTGATACATTTATGCAACTCCAAACTGATCTAAACTTTAATTTTTTTACATAGTTTTCGCAAAACAACATCTATAAAATATACAAAGATTTATGCAAATATATTTATAAATTTATGACGAAGAAACGAACTATATAAAATTAAAAATAAATCGATTTTAGCCTAATTAGAAATAAGTACAATTGTGGTTTAGTTCAAATGAATTATACAACCCAATTTACCCAAAAAATAAATTAGATCTGAATTTAATTAAGTGAACTCTTTAAAATAATTTTTCTTAACTTTTCATACAAATAAATTATAAACAACTTAAAACTTATAAATAAGTGAAAAAACCAATTATTATGATTTAGTTATTTCGTAAATATTCACAGATTAGAGTCATAATCAATAAATATTTACTCTAATATTTATTCTTATATATCAGAAATTTCTATAATACCAAAAAAATGTTTAAAAAAGGTTCTTAATAGTTTAAAAGGAGATTCAATTTTTTTTAAAGTTTATAAAATGTTTGAAAAGCCTTCTTCTTTTTTTGTGACTTTTTGAATTTTTAAAAGCTGTGGTATTTTGAAAAAAAATGAAACTGAACGAGTTTATTTCAACTTTTATGTTCACTTAATATAAAACAAATTGATCCTCTCATCTTCATGCATACATGTATAAATATTTATAAAATAATTAAATAATTAAATATTTTATTTTTGTATTTATTTAGATCTTTTAAGTCGATTAATCATTTATATGTATGAAAGTAAATAATAAATTATTTTATGTAATTTTATGTTATTATATTAGACATGTGATTATTAGTATACAAATTAGAAACAATTTCGTTACCCATTATTTGGGTCTATTGAGTTTTATCATTTTATATATGTTGTTTTGAAAAAAAGAATTAGGAAAAAGAAATTAAAGTATCGATCGGTTTGGAATTGCACAAACGAACTAAACTGGCAATCTTTTAAAAGTTCATCGATCGGTTAAGAGTTGAGAACGTAATAATAGGCAAAAACTGAGAAGTTTGATTACATCAGTTTGGTCATGTTCGTTCCAGATCAAGTGACAACCATAATTTTTAAATTATAGTTATATATCCTCTGAATTATATATTTGGTATTAAATTGGTAGTAACATGAAAATAAACAATTTTTTAGAAAAGAAACATGATATCAAATAATCAGCTTACACATTTTTTTTATTATTTGGCTTAATAATGGATTCATAGCATAATTATTTTTAATTCTCTTTTGTAATATTAGTATGTTAGGAATATGCTAATAATGTGTTTTCTAACAAACGATGAAGTTGTGTTTGTGGCTTCGATATGAGAAATAATTTTTGATTGATATAGAAAAGGCGTATATCCAAATAATATTAGAATTAGAAATTGTATAATGATCAAAAAAGAAATAATCGAATATCACGTCTTTTATTGTTGGCATATCCAAATAATATCAGTATTAAAAATCTATAATTAATAAAATGAAAATTGCAGACATTAATAACAAGTTTGTATCAAAATAAAAAATTTTATAATTATCAAAAATTAAATTTCTATAATCCAATGTTTTTTATTTATAAGAAATAATTATATTATCTATTTTTTAGATATTGTCTTTATTGTGAAACTAATTTGTTTACTCTTCTTCTTATAACAAATACGTTAAATAACAAATACGTTAAATAACTATTTAAAATTTTTTTTGTTATTTCTATGAAAAAAGATATGCAAAATTATTTTTTCTTATAATGTGAATTAAATATAATATTATGAATTCATTAAGGGTATCTCTTAATGAAAAATAAATTGAAGAAATTAAGAGCAAGTTTGTATAAAAATAGAAAATTATATAATTATCAAAAATTAAATCTATAATCGAATGTATTTTTTATAACAAATATTTATATAATCTAGTTTTATAATATTTATAGAATAAATAAGTATCTAAATCATATTTTAAATGTTTATAAATTTTTACGAATAAAAAATCTCACTTTTACTTATTGCATGTAACAAGATGGACGTAGTTATAAATATATGATTACCAGTTTACAAGAGAAGCGAGGAAGCTGGATAAATGAGTCAGTGAATGCTTGATGCCATAAAATAATGGCAGATTTGTTGCATCTATTTTTAGAACCCTAATGTTATTGCAATGAACGTGCAGCTGTGAAACAGAACTAATTGGTTCCACGGCTCCCTCGACATGTCTTTTTTCATATTTATTGTTTTGATGATTATGTAACCTTGTCTATAGCCACACTTTGCGTATACCACGTGAAAAATGTTCTGTACTGACTTCTTATCTTGCTTATTTTATAATTTTATGTTCACTAAGTTTTTTTTTAATATAATTTAGATTTTCTTAAAATTTCAAAAAAAAGATGTTACTCGAATTTAACCAAACTAATTTTGATCTGGTTAAATTATTAATTTAATTCAAGATCTTCTGTATAGATATTTAAAAATGCATGAAAACTATGGATGAGATGAAAATACATTTGATTAGATGATTTTATCTTGGATGCATAATAAATTGTTGACAACAACATTTGTCGATAGTACACCTTCCTCCATAAAACCCTCATTGTTCACAAAACTCCATACAGCCTCTTCGCCCTCTATAATTACACGGCTCTGATATACTGAAGCAAATTTCGCTTCTCTTTATTCCAGAACCTATTTATGTGAATAAAAATCATTTAGCCAATATGCATATTAATAAAAAAGGACAAAATTGTACCAATAATTAAAAAGTGTGGTATAAAACTAAACCATTAGCCAGAGCATCATCAGTTATAGTATGACAATGCACAAAAGAAGAGGCGATGAAGAGGATAGTGAAAACAAACGTGACTAAAGTTTTCATCGTGATAGTCATTTTAAATATTTTTTATATGAACTTTCTTTAAGATATTCTCTTTAATTTTTTTATGATTTTTTCTTTACCGAGTCTGATTGTATATATACTACTAACACAAACATACGTTAGATAAGAAAAATTAATTTCTCGGTCAAATAGAAAAAGAAATACAGTATTTCCATTTATTTCGAAAAGAAAAAAGGAATATAATATTTATATTTATTTCAAATATATAGATTTTTAGTCAAAAGACAAACACATTGAATAATCTTATTTTGTACGTTTAAACATTGGTGTGAAACCAATTTGGTAAGGGTAATAATTGTCTATAGAGCTGCAAAAATTTACTACTAGAGATCTTTAACTTTTGGCTATCAGATAGTTATATATCCAAATCGATATCCTGACTTCTTTTTTGGACCAGGAGACGGATAGTGAGACCATTGTTCCAAGTCTTTTAGCAAATGAATATACAATAGCTGAGAAAAATTGTTTTTAGAAAGAATTCATTTTCGTGCTGTAGCTGTTAATTTAAGACCATTTACAATGATCCATGTGAAAATCATTTTTTAAACTCTTAACTTATATCCTAGAAAAAATATTCTAAATTAATTAGCATTTAGAATATCCTAGAAAAAATATTCTAAATTAGTCAGAATTTAAACTGAACAAAGTTAGAGATTAAGCCGAACAAGTCGGTGTTATTATCCGGTCGAAGATGGAATTCACCGGCGACGGCGATGTCCTGAATCACCGGAGATAGCAAAAGAGATGAAGAGGGGTGGCGACCGTAAGTGTAGATCCAAGATAAAAAAAAGCGTTTGTGAAAAAATGAGTTTTTAGGGTTCTAAAAAAATTTACTATATTAAAAAAAATTTATTAATTTCAAAAACTTTGTTTTAAAATTTCGAAAAAATAGTACAAATTTAAACATTTGAATAAAATGGTATAAATGGTAATTTACATAGGTAAACTGTTAGTTACCTAAATTAAGTGGGATATATGTTATGTAATAAATTTAGTATCGTTTTAGTATTATACAGCGCCATTTCCCTTATTTATATAATGTTTATTATTTATAATATTAATTTTTATAGCTTAAAATTATAATATTTTTTAACTAAACAAATTGGTTGATATATATATCACTCTTATCTTTTATCTGAAATTCTTTTAAAACAAATTTTGATAACAAGTTCTCTAACTATTTCATCGAATATAATTTGATAAAAATTCTTTTTTTTATTATAATTTTATAATTTTTATTTCTAATCCTAATTATATGTATTTCATTTAAAAATAGATTGTTTCGAATTATGTAGGGTTTTTGGACCTTTAAGATTTTTTCTATATTTTTTTAAAAAAGTTATTGTTATTTTGTTATTGAAATATTAATATTTTAAATAAAAAAACAAAAAGTTAAAGGATGTTAAATGTGTACAATTTCAAAAATTGAGGTAAGTAAATTTAATTAATGTATTAAGTTGGGAATGAAAAAGTTTGTGTATTAAATTAATAATATTTGAGCTTCCCGTCCTGTCAAACGGTTTTTCTCTTCTTGGTTGGTGTCTTGGTCATATTTCAACACTCCCCCCTCAAAATTGGCTTGGATATAAATATGAAAGCCTATCTTGAATGAGTGACCTTGTGCCTAATTCTGCATGTTCTTCTTCCGCAGCTTCTTACTGCTTATATATAGAATCATTGGAGTTTTTTTTGGGTGTCACCTTGATCATATTTTAATACCCCCTTCAAGATTGGTTTGGACATAAAATGAGAAGCTAATCTTGAAAGAGAGACCTTTGTGTCCAACTTTCCCTCTTCTTCTCCAACTGCTTCTTGCTGCTTTTTTACAGAATTATTGGAGTTGTTAATCGGCACCTTGATCATATTTGAATACTTCCCATCATTATTAGCTTGGACATGTAATGAAAAGCCAATCTTGAAAGAGAAGCTTTGTTCACAGCCTTCTCCGAAGCTCCATACACTTCACACAAAAGGCGTTGGAGTTGATTCAACTTGTACCACCAGCTTTACATCTCCACTTGATCTTCCACCATAGCCATCCTCTTTCTGCCAGATAGCATCAGGTCTGCCTCTTCGGTCAGCCATCATCAATTAAGCGTGGATTAAACTAGGTTGGGCTTGTCTTTGTTGTATTGCTTATTGCTAGTTGGTAATCTGTTTGAACTCAAATAACTAGTGCTGCTTCTTTGTAAGAGAATATTACAGCCAAAAACACTTTTTAAGGTTTCTATTACAATATAGAGCACTTCGAGCTCTTCACACACTTTTTCTAAAAGAGTGAAAAGTAAAAAACATTTTCTACCCTCTTTCTATTTCTTACTTGCGTTTTTTTGGCACAACAAACGAAGTTTCTTGTTTAATCTCAGCCATTGAGATATGTGGTTGAGAGCTCTTGGTCCATAACCTTAGTTTAATCTTTAATTTTTTTTTGTTTCTTTCAAATAATTATGAGGAGAGATTACAAGAATTGGGTCATATTAGGAAAAAATTTGTGGTTGACTTGAGCGAAATTCTGATGTTTTTTAGAATTAATCCATTGTTTTAACAAAGATGGAAGAACAAAACACGCATGCAAAATGTTCGACGAAATGCGTGAGAGAGACATGTGTATACATCTAGTTGTGAACACATGTTCCATATAAAATGGACAGTGTTGAATGTCAACATTTTTCCACAATACGATGTCCATGAAAAAGGATCCTTCTAAATTATTATGGACATGTTTTTATGGATAGTATCTTGTGATAACATTGACATTGTTTTATGGACGGATACTGTACGAGGATAAATTATTATGGACATGTTTTTATGGATAAACTATCATGAAAAATCAAGATATTCATATTGGATTATATATAGCTGATTAAGATTGACTAATTGGCATTGACGAATCGTATAATTCTGGGGTTATGCCCAATGTTGGTTCCAAACAATTTATTTCCAGCATCAATGACGCGTTTGATCACATAGTACAAGTAGGTGTGTGTAAAACTTAGTGGGATCACGAGAAAAATGAAGTTTTTGTCCCTGTATCCGCGAGGCAACAAGAATTCATAGAACAACGCACAACTCCACCGTGGTCAGGAATCCATGGACATATATCCGTCGACTGGCAACCACATTCTCACTGACATGGATGATGAAGAATTCAATATACAACTGTATCGCTACCATGTACATGCATATCAATTGTCCATACAAAATATCCATACGTATTTGTTCATACACAACTTGTCCACACATGTTTTGGTAGCACCAACCCTCTGCTAGACTTTGGCATTTAATGGCAAATTCAACTTTTGGAAATCTCATGGCAAACTCATCCCATGTGGACATGTCCACATGGACACATCCTGTGTGTCAATTTATAAAACTTTGATCGTTCGTCTTTCCAACTTATCGATTTCAATATTGTATCCATTAATGTATATACTTACTTAACTACAATATATATCTCTAACATGAATGTCTATACATATTGTTTTCACCCATACATGTCCACATGTACTTGTCCACACGTAGGGATAGTACGTACTCGTCCATATGCACCATTCCACACACGTAAGGATAATACATATTTGTGGACAAAAGAATCGTGGATAATATATAATAAACAAGTTGCATGGAATCCTATAATTACAGATCATATATCCACACCACATTGTCCACACCATCATGTCCACACCACCATGTCCACATTACAATGTCCACATCACCATATTCACACCACCATGTCAATGCCCCTATGTCCACATCATCGTATCCACGACTTCATATCATTATTGCATGTCTTTATTACCCAAATCTCTCAGGAGAAGTTGTCAGCGTCAAGGATCTAGAAATGTTTGTAAAGAAATCAGAGGAGGTGGTGGACGATTGATCGATGGCAGATTTGAGAGTCTAAGGGAGAGATGGAAAAAAATATTAGATGAGATGAAGAAGGAGAAGGTTGAGAAGAAGAAACTCATTGAGAAGAAGAAGAACATGGTGGCGAATTTTAGAGACTAAGGGAGAGATTAAGAATACCATAGATGGGTTTGAGTTCCTGGAAACCTATAAGGATTTGAGTTCCTCGAAACCTATAAGACTATGAGATGAAGATGGAGAACGTTGAGAAAAAGAAAGATATCGTTGAGAAGAAGACGGCTGATTTGAGAGGATAAGGAAGAGAAAACTTGGTTTAAGGACTACTTGGTCTTTTGCTCCATACAAAGTGCCCTAGTAGCACAAAGTGTCTTTTAATGAAATCAAAACTTAAAAATTGTCATAATATGTAAAGCTCTCTCTTTGTAATTTATTTGTAGTTTCCTTTGAAGCTTGAGAACAATGGAACACCTCAGCTGCTCCTTGACAGCACCAAGGCAAACCGCACTTGGTCTTCAAAACCAATCATCCATCATCATCCCTTTTTGGAAAAACTTCAAGACTGATCTCAAATGCTGCATCTTGTCAGCTCTTGGCCATCTAGAACAGCTTCAAGTTCATATTCTTTCTTAGGAGAGCTTGAAAGCTGAACACAATCATCCAGGAAAACTGAACTCCAGGTCATGGACCAACACATATAGTTTAACTTGCCATCCCCTCATTCTCTAGGACAACAACAAAAACTGAACATCATCTTCCAAGTTTAGTCTTTTGAGATGCTCGAGAGAATGAGTGTAACCATGAGTATAGAGAATGGGTAACCAGAGAATATAATAACCAGAATTTGAAAATAAAATATGAGATAATTACACTCAAGAGCACCTTTTAAAGTTTCTATTACAAAATAGAGCACTTTGTACTCTTGACACACTTTTACAAAAAAAATGATAGGTGAAAAACCTTTTCTACCCTCTTTCTATTTATTGCTTGCGTTTCTTTTTTGGCACAACAAACAAAATTTCTTGGCTAATCTCAACCATTTAGATGTGTGGTTGAGATTTGCTCACTTTAGTGCAAATTTAATGCACATTAATGATACCTTTCTTTTCTTGAGGTGAGAGACAAAACAAAAGCTATGGAGATTTTATCTTCTTTCTTCTCCTTCTTCCTCGTCATTTTGCTTCAGAGATTCATAATCCTACTAATCCTTCTTCTCCGCCACCAAATCCATCTTTTTCTGCAAAGTCGTGACTTTCACCATTCACCAGCTCCAGTCACCATGGGGTCTCGAAAAAGTTTCCATGGAAGATTTTGTAGATAATCGGTATGAAGAAGACCATTGTATGGTCATATGTTGACAAAACCCAGATGTCAAGGCTTATACCAATTCGAAGCGGTGTTCGTCTGAAGGATCTGAAGAAACAAAGTTTTGTTACTGTGGACAATGACTACGGTGGGTCAAACGCTGCGAAGATTGTCTTTGGAGTTGATGAACCGTATGCAGTCCCTAAGGTTCGCATAAAATTTTCTGCAGCACCAACGATGCTTTCGACCATATGGTTCAGACCGGAGTTTCAAAAGAAGAGAAGACACCTGACCAGAAGCGTAAAAACCATTGTCCACAACACCCTCATCCAGAAAACAACTATCCACAAAACCCTTGTCCAGAACATCCTCATCTCCAACTCTGTATCCCCAGAGACGGACATTTAAAAAGAACCTCTCTTAATGTCCACTCAATAGACATTGACCATGTGGTCAGTATTATGTGGACATTAACTACTTTAGTGACAATTCTTAACACCTACATTTTGGTCTGAACGTATTTAAGAGAGTTAGAACCCGTTTGGACTCCAAACATGTCTAGGAGAGTCAGAATCCGTCCGTACCTTGATCAATACTTTTTTCCTTAGAAATACTAAGTGAAAAAGCCATCTTGGGCCTTTATTGGACTCTACCAATTCATCCCTTACACTGTACTGAACATAAGAACGACATTTGATATAGTTTTTTCCGTGGTTATAGCTTTGTAGCTTATTTTTTTTGTGGGATTGTGTGGATATCAGCCACGACCTAGCAACTTTTTTCCGTGGCAACCGTAGCCACAATATGGTCACTGTATTTTCGTGGCAGAAGTAGCCACATTATTTATGTGGCTGATCATTGGCTATCCTAACTACGTAAATTTAGTGGTTAGTATATGGTTATTGTAGCAAAATTAAATTTAGTGGCTAGTCCGTGGTTTTTATAGGTACTAAATATAAGTGGCTAGTTCGTGGTTATCCTAGCCATCAAATCTAAGTGGTTAGTCCATGGCTATGTAGCCACGAATCCAAAAAAAATATATTGCTAAGAACATAAATCATAGTCAATTTAATTCAATAAAAATAAAAAGATAAAATGAATTATAAATTTAATTAATTAAAAGTCAGAACCTAGAAGTATATTATAAAACATGTTAAACCAAAATAAGCTATACACAATAATTAAGAAATTGTTGTTGTTTGGCTGCAGTTGGGTTGTTGGAGGAGTTGTTGCAGAGACACCAACATGAGATGTCGCCGCAAGGACAGAAGGAGGAGGTTGGACTGGCAGATCAGTAGTTACTAGTTGAGTAGAAATTACCGGTTGACCTCCAAAGTTTTATAACAGCTCAGTGATTGCAGCTCTTGCTGCTGCCATGTCCACTTTTAACCCTGCTATGTCGTCCTGCAGACCACCAAATTTTCTATAACTATTGAGATGTCATCCTTAACCGACGCAACGTCTGTAATGACAGCTTGGAAGTTCTTCTGCACAGCAGACATCCGCAACTCCATGTCAAGGCTACGGGCAAGAGATGCATGAACTTTCTTAGACAAATTGAGTTCCCCGAATTGGGCACTACCTAGTCCATAAACATGGCCTTTTTTAGGCTTAGCGAGCTGTGAAAAAAATTAAACAAATAAATTTAAAAGCAAACAAAAACTAAACTAACATGCTATGTCTACTATTATATCAGAGATGTTATATAAGTCAAGTGAAACATTTGAATGATCAACGCTCATCAAAAATATATTCAAATACAGCCAATTCAATTATCCACAAGTATATGTTAAAAATCCTATCAACTATAATAAGGCAGTGACGTAAAAAAATTGAGAACACCTTAAGATGGACTTGTTGAGAAGTATGCGAGAAGAAGCAGATGAGGCAGTGGTGCTGGTGCAGTTGAGAGATCCATCGGAATTAGAAAGCTGTGTGGCTTCCAACTCTATTTTAGTTACAATAGACTCAGCACGATAGTCCAAATAAGATCCATCCTTCCGCGTGTGTGTCCTCCGAACCAGCTCAATGTATGGTGGTGGTTCATTAGAACCAGACTCAACCATCTGCAGAACCAAGAGAAAGAATGTTAGTGTATGAAGGGAATAAAAATGTAATTAGAAATAGAAAAGAAAAAGATGTGCAATTATCATGTTGTACTCGATCTTTGCAAAAGCTAGAAGGCCAACACAATGCTTGTGAACACTTTTGTCCACTGGATTAGAATTGCGGTATTCAGCAGTTGTCTTACTCTTTTACAGGCTGGTTCAGTTGGCCAATGTTACATATGAGAATGTTCTAGTCATCATCACCAATACACTTAGGCTTCTTGTTCAACCTCTTCTTCTTGCTGACCTGTTCACCTATTGTTATCCTTGTGTCCTTTTTCCAGAGAGCGTAGACCAAGTCATTGAACTGAGGTTCCCAATAATAATTTTGCTAGATTGTCAATTACAATCAATTGCAATATTTGGGTGAGTGAAGTTAGTACAAAGAAGAGACACGAGGTGAGGCGAGGCGAGTAAGAAGAGAGACGAGGCCAGGCGAGGAGAGTACGAAGCGGTTGGAGGTGAGGTGAGATGGAGGCAACACGGTGAATTGATTGTCTGCAACTGGAGGTTAAGAATTGCCAATCCTAACAAAATGTGGGTGTGTTTGTGAAATGAAGACGAAGCGCTAGAAAATTAAAGAAAAACCCCTTTAAAAGCATAGCCACATAGTAACGTGGCAAATCAGTGCTACATATAATTAAAATGTTAATCTATACCGCGAAATCCAAATATTTGGTGCAAAAATTTTAGAATTGGGAAAAATGTTTTGATTTTTACTATAGTCACATAATAACGTGGCAAATGAGTGCTACATATTATTAAAATGTTAATCTATACCGCAAAACCAAAATATTTGGTGCAAAATTTTTAGAATTGAGCTCAAATTTATCATTTTTACTATTGCCATGGAATAATTAGTTGCGTAACCGTGGCTACAGTTTAATTTTGGTGCAAAAATATTTTTATCAACCTTGCTAACTATATATTTGGTACGAAATTAGGGATAAGTTTTTTGTTATTTGGTCTTCAATACAACGGCTAAACTTTGAGGCCTATCCATCTGAGAATTTATATCGTTTTTCAGCCATAAGAGAAATTGTTTTTTTTTTACGTTCGACAATCTAAATATTGGCATGGACATCGTTCCATCTTGGTTGTGTCCATACATATTCCTAGAAGATCAAACCTTGATTTCACATTATCTTTGCTATTTCCCGGGGTATTTAACACAGTGTTTATATATCAAAAAAATTATTATCGAAATGCATGAAATCAAAGTTGTGTCGAAGAAGCAAATTTTGCAGTACAGTAACTCCGAGAAAATACTCTTTTCACCCATTTATGTTTCACTCCATACCCAGCTATTGTTCAGCCAGGTTTCTCATGTGCATTCCCTCCAAAATCAAAAATTTGGATAAACTTGAGATGTTGTTTATTTTTTCGTGCAAAATGTTTTCTCCAATCAACCACGATGGAGGATGATCTGTTATGATTTGTCTCGTCCAAAATGCTTGCGCGTTACGTCTATAAGGATGGTTTGGTGACAAAAACTTCATGTGACAATCAAACCAACTATGTTTCACTCCATTTGGCAACCACGCCATGTGACATCCAACCAGGCACCGGGGCATACGCTGGAAAGTCGCTAATTGTCCACATCAATGCTGCTCGCATTCTGAATTTTTATTTCCTTCATATATCATATGCATCTACCCCTTCCCTCCACAAGCTCTACAATTCTTCAAGCAACGGTTGAAGGCGAAATATCTAGATTTTTCATTGGATGCTTTGGTCCGGACACTAGTACTGAGAGGAAAAAAAATCATTTGTCTACATATGTCGGGTGGCAAATTTTAAGGGGTTACAATCACGGGCCAAACCGATTGTGTTTATCCATTCATACCAATATGATTAAATCCATCTGTCGATAAGCCTAGATAAACACTGCGACTTTCCTTAGCAAAATTGGGATATATCTGATTAAAATGCTTTCACACTACTTCATCTGATGGGTGATGCATCTCTCCTTCAAGAGACATATATTCGTTGTGCCAACGCATATGGGATGCTGTCGTCTCTAATTGGTATAGACGCTTCAACCAATCTGTAATCGGCACGTAAAACATTCTATGTTTTGGTATATTTTTCCCCTTCCCAGTGTTCGGATGGTATATGTCTTTCTCACAAACCAACTACGCATCAGCTCGCGATCTTCTTCCTTCCAAAAAATAATGCAATTAGTCTCGTAAACATCAATTTTATATACAGGCAACACAAGTCCCCTTCCATTGATTATCCCTCCTATATTTTCTGGCATATATGATGTGACTACATCTTCTACCATGTAAGTATTTGCTTCTGCACAATATTGGTAACCATCAACCGGAACATGATAAATTTGCTCATCCTACATTCGGTCTCCACCCGTGAAATTGTTTGCACTCGAAGATTCGCCAACATCATAGTAATCTTCTCCATGACTTGTCCAAATATATTATTTTCCCCTGATTCCGTACGAGAAAAGATGTTTGGATTTAACTTTTGTATCCCGCTGCTTCATATTTTTGCACCGAGCACAAAGACACAATAAATTGTTTCGCTGTTGGTAAGACTCTTAATTACAAGCGAACTGAAAATGCATTAATCCCCTCATTAAAATCACTTGAAACATAACTTTTTATGGATCGATTCGTTGATCCATCCATTCTTTAGATTGAAAAAACGAGATATTTTTCGTTTTAGATAAAAAAAAATTTATAAAAAAGTAAAAAAAAAGCATGAAAGAAATATGGTGGAAGAAAGATCGTGGGAGAGAAACAAATTTCTTCGTGAAATGGAACGGGAGATACATAATTGTTGTAAACTAATAGTAGGACCTAACCAATGTTTAGCCACGAAAAATTGGTGGATATATTGTAAAATATCTACCTAAGCAAATATATTCTCTACCTTTCTCTGAATCAAGCGACGTTATTGTCATCTAACTATGGATTAGCCAGGAAAAAAATCTGCATTCGATTATTGGATTATACAACATGTTCGCCCCAAATAAACATGGCTAAATTGTGGCTAATTATCACTGATTTTCCACGGATAGTTTCGTGGCTATCTGCCCACCAAAAATTAACGGCAAAATCTTGGTTGTTTAGCCACTGAATATTTTGTGGATATAATTGTGGTTAGGTAACCACGGATTTGTGATTAATAGTTTAAGTTTGTAGGTTTTTTAATTTTATGACTAGTTGGTGAGTAAATTGGTGGTTATTTTATTTTAGTCACCAATTTATAATAATTATTCTGTGACTATTTAGATATTTTCTGCTAGTAATAAAGTACCAAAGTGTCTCATGTGGTATTTACCATACTATCAATTTTGTTTCATAATCTTAATGTAAAGAAGTTTTCCTTGTTTACTTTGACATGTGAAAATTTATTTTAAACAATGTGTCAATTTTCTTTTCCATAATGTTTAAGTTATACGTGGACAATTTAGAAAAGTTCTTTGATTAATTTGGAAACAATGTACTTTATATAAACAAATAAAAAAACGTAAAAACAAAGAAAAAAAAATCATATTTCTGCAACATCTAATATGTGGAGCATATATGTTTAGTTGCTAATTAAAAAGTATTAAAATGTACATTTTATTTTAAAAAAAAATTCAATGTTTCACCAAAATCAAATCTAGAAACAAAAACTTTAATTGCGTGGGTCTAGTTGCTCTTAATTATTGCCCGCACGCATTGACATCTCTCTCAAGGCGTCATGTGTCTTTGAGGAACCCTCATAGAAACCAAACACTCACAAGCGTGTCACTTGACAGCTTTTGTCTTCTTCACACAGACATCTCCACACCCCTATGTCCTTTCTACATAAATCCTAATCACTATTCTGCTTTTTAAAAAATCATATTATTAATTTGTATATGTTAATTTGGAAAATTAATCACCAAAACGCAGCTTTTGATATTCTCTTCGCAGACAAACACACCTGAGCTGTTCTCTCTCTATCTGCTCTCTATATATACCGGTTTGTTTTCCTCTGTTTTCAAGTGATTGCTTTGAGATCTCTATAATGGCGTTTCCTCAGCGAAAGAGAACACCTTCTTTTTCTTCCTCTGTTCTTGACTCTATTTACCGTTCTATCGACGAATCCGACGGTCCCGAAAATAACCTAAGACGATCCATTAACGTGAACAACGACAATGTCTCGTCATCATCATCACCAAACAAAAAAGACGACAACCTCACAACTCTCCGGCGAGTAATCATGGACGACGAGCACTGGCTTTATGCCCAAAGCAGCACGACCAATTCGTCGAGTACCTTTGCTTTTTCCTCCTCCGAGGCAGAGTCATACAGAGAAAAGAGAAGATCGAGAAAGCTTGTGGAACAAGGTAATAGATCAAGTGACGATAAACAGAGAACCAAGAGAACTTCGGTAATGGATAAAGATAAGGATAAAAAGCATAAAGCTTTGAAGATGCTTGAGGAGATAAAGAGACCGAAGCAGCCTGTGTCTCCTGGTGCGCGTCTCACCTCCTTCCTCAACTCAATTTTTCAATCTAACGCTAAGAAAGTGAAGCTTTGTTCTGTTGATAAGATCACAGACGTTAAATCCTCTTCCTCAAGGTCTTGCTTCAGCCGAGCAAGATGTAAGGCCGACACTAACAACTGCAATAACTTGAAAAAGTCTGCCAGATTCTATCCCGTTAGAGTAACCATCGAGGGAGACTGCAGAGACTCTGTTCAGAAAAATACTACTCGCGAGAAAAAACCGATTCTACAATGTACTGTAAAGAAGAGTGTTGGAAGAGTTAAAACGTCGCCCAAGGAGGATATCAAGAACAATGTTCATAAGAGTGAGTTAACTTGCGTCGCAAGAAAATTTTGTTTGAAGGATTTTGTGAGAAGTTGCAGATATGAAGGTGAAGAAGAAGAGGATGATGTTTGGAGTTACTCAAGTTCAGATCTGTTCGAGTTGGATAATCACCGGATTGGTATGGGGCGGTACGTAAAAGAGCTTCCGCTTTATGAAACTACTGATTTGAAGACTAATCAAGCCATTGCTCGAGGCTTGCTTTTGTAGTCTTCTTTTCTTTATCTTTGAAATCAATTATCTAATTATTATTTTGTTGCGTCAATCTTACCTGTCCGGTTTTGCGATTACTAGTTGAACCAAACTAATCTCTTGGAAAACTACAGGAAAGCTGCGATACATCCACGTTCGTGGTCAACCAAAACTGCTATGAACTAGTAGTTGGTCACATATTTAAGACATCAATTATTCAAACCATAAGTTGTAGCATATTGTTCGAATGAGTGTTTTAGAATTTTAATCATTTGGTTTAGTGGAAGTTAGTCATTTGGTTTTGGATTTTATGTTTTTGTTATGTTGATGTACATTCTTCACTGTATATTATATATTGGGTGATTAACCCACGAGCGTTTTAAAACATTCTAAAAATAGTTTATTTTTAGAATAATTTATAAATGTAATTACAATGAAATCTAAAATACAAAATTAAATAAAAATACTAAAGCTCCACACACAACAAAACAAATTATTGTAATAGTTTTTTAGAGCAACCTAATTACTGTAAAATATTTAACACCAATAAAATAAAATAGTTCTCACAATCCTTCGAAATAATAACTATATAAAATTTGCTATTTGGGCTCTAGTAAAAATTTTTACCGAGATGGGATTTTGGGTCAGTGAAAAGCCCAATTCGCGGCCTAATATTGGAAATTTTATTCAGACCACCACAAAAAAACTATATATATATATATATACGATTTGTTACACTTAAGTTTGTGTTATTTTAGTCAATTTGTTTTTACGTCTCCCTCACACGTTACAATGCTTTCTTCACATAAAAAATGATGGTTTTTTGAAAAAACGTTTGCTGGTATGTTTCCTTCCTCTTAGTTATTTTAAGTCACTTTGTTTATCATTTGATTTATTGTTACCCAATACCCATATTTATTTTTTTTGACCTTTTGCAGGCCGATTCCTTTTATGTGTCCTGGGCTGTATTCAGAATATTCCGCCGGCCCGTCTTCAAATCCGCTAAAAAAATAGATCAGTTCTCTTTTGTCATCTTTGACAAAGAGGCTGCCAAATTGGTTGGGAGATTCGCGCCCGACATGATGGGAGAGGTAATACAAACTCCCTCACACTCACTTTATATCATGTACCAGAACGTCTTACAATGCTGTTGATTTTTCAGGTCGGTGATGATGAACCAGTGACGCCGCCATGCATTCTGGACAATGTTGGTCGCAGATGCAACCTGTGATCAAGAACCCTTTCCACCGAATCTCTCTCTGCCTCCAACCCGTCGATGTCATTACCCTGAGCAAAAGACACAAAATTACCGTTTGTTACCATTTGGGCAGGCACCTCCAATTTCTGGTCTACCTCCATTTCGATGATTTTCATGTCATCTCTTTCTTGTAGGTTCTCCTGGTCCCCTAGCTCCTCTGACCGGGGATTATCCTGAAATTCCCACTCTGTCAATCCCGCTTCAACTGTCTGTTGACTCCCTTGATCATTTCCAGAGATATCAGAATCCGTGATTAAAGGATCTAAGGAGCTGTTTTCCTTTGGCCGTAATTCCAAAGATACGCCAGAGTCACCGGCCTCCATAAGAGAGACCTCCTGATCAAACCGCAGTTCTTTTGGAGCCTTCGGAATTGCATTTGGTAAAGGAGACTGAGATGTACCGTGAAAAGCTTGTAACATAATCTTCTCGTGATCCGACAAGTGAGAATCCACAGTAGCAAAGTTTAGCTTTTTTTTACCATCCTGATGACCTAATAACCAATTCGCCGTACCCGCTATGTCGATGTCGACACGACCCTTCCCCTTGTTCCCGAAAGTGGCGTCCTCTTTGAGGTCTTGAATCTCTCTGTTGTTGTTCAGCCAGATGATAATCTCTAGAGAACAAATTTCTTGAGCTCTCGTCCTTAACTGATGGTCTCTCCAAACCGGATTTGACCATGCCCTTGTAACTCACCGCCTTGAACTCCTGGCCTGTAGCCATTGTTGGAGCCTCATGACTCGTTTCCTGCAGCTTGTTCCGGCTAGGACATCTTTTGTGGTCATGGCAGAGACTATACTTACAATAACCAAACAATTTTTCGTACCGTAGTTTCATTTCCGTCTCTTCCTCTCCCCCAAATTCCACCACCGTCGAGAAAACAAGCGGAGTGTGACCATCAATAGTAACTTGTATCCTGCCTTCATCTTGATCCACCAGCTTAACTCTACTAATTCATCACCCATACACCGGAATGTAACCTCTGCCCAATAGTGGAGAGGGACCCCATAGACTTTGATCCAAAAACATATCTTCGAGGGATAGGATGGATCAACCACTGGCTCCCAACGTACCATAGACAACATCCAATAGTCGTAATGGAAAGGCTCCATCTTCAACACCTCCTGGATATCTTCTTCTCTATCGAAATCAAATTGGAAGCGGCCAATCCCTTAGTCGGCACCCGCGACTTGGTCCTCTAGCTGCCATATCTTGGGTAACCTGAATAACAATGACTTCATGTCTTTTTTTGTGGGGGTTCAGACATCTCCTGATAAGTGTCTTTGAGTATCCCGAAATTAAACTCGAGTTATCGAATTTCGGTACTGTAACTTTGAGCACCTTTGCTATGTTTTCCCGCAACCTGTCTCCCGTCGACGCAACAACATTGGCTTGAGACATCAAATGAGCTGGTGAGATCAGATCAATGTGTTGATGATGGTGTAAGTGATGCCTACACTGAATAAGGACCCTGTATTTATATGCCATCCCGCCACTCTTCTGTTGATTCCCAATCCATGATCTGGCTTGATACCACATAGATATGTCATTATGTCCATATCCGTGATAATCTCTTGTTGGGAATCACTGTTGATCTCTTTCATTGATGCTCTGGTTCCTCCTTCCCCCCCAAATCACGTTCTGCATCGGTGCAGATATCCGAAATCGTACAGATGGATATGCAGCTGGAGATAGCTGTCGGTGGTGATGACGATGACCGGGATTTGCTTCCATTGACTCTTTCCATAAGCGCTCCTTTGCAATTTGGTGAGATCCTTCGAACAACCCCGTTACCGATTTGATGAAGCACAACCGAAAGAAGACCGAATCTGCCATTAACCCTCAAAATCCATCCATGGCGATTGATCCAGCCATGAATAGAGAGTCAGAGCGACCGAATCCACCAACCGCATATCACGAGCCGAATCCAGATTCGAGATCGCGACGAATCTCGATCCATAAACTACTTCGCCTTTGTCGCCGCTTTCGCAGAGAAGAGAGAAGCGTTTTTAATGTAGTTTTCCCTGATTACATTATTAATAACATAAAAAATTATAATGTGAAATACAATATATTTTTCTACTCATGTAATACATGTAATATGTACGTATCTTGTACATATAATTTTTTTATTTATAATTTCTAATTGTATAAAAATATAGTAAGTGAATGTAAATGGTAGATTTTTATGAAAGTGCGACTTGATTTGAAGCATTTAGTTTTGAAACTCAAAAAAAACATAAATTTTAATTTTTAGTAATTCGTTGTTTAATTCCAAAATAGTTTAAAACGAATATTATATCTTGAAACCATTCTGGAAATATTATTTCCAGTTGTTTTCTTTTCTTCTTAGATTTCTATAGTATACATAAATGAATAATTTAAATATTTACTCCTCCTTATGTTTTCCTAAAACTATTTTTTTTTTCAGAAATATATTACTGTCAACATCATCAACACATCTTCCTTATTTTTTGAAATCAATCTTCCAACTACGTAAGTAACTCAAATAAACACATCTTTTTCCTTTTAAATTCTTTCTCATCTTATGTAATTTAAATATGTTATTTATATATAATTATATAGGAGGGAAATTGAATTTTATATCTTAAAGCCTTTAGGAACATATAAACTTCTTAAGTAATTGTTACTAATGTATTAGTCTAGAACAAAAAAATTAAAATAAAACATTATTTACTGAAAACATTTTTCTGATTACCTATTTATTGACATACAAATAATATTGTGCAATGTAATCTACTGTACTACTTAGGTCATACACGTAATATGTATGTGTTTTGTACATACAAATTAGTTATTTATTTTTCTTTTACCTATAATTCGTTGTTGTATACGATCTAAAGTGAGTAAATATAAAAAAACAGGTTTTTATGAAAGTGCACTTGATTTTGCATAATTTAATTTCTCCACCCAAAAAATTATAAATTTTATTTGATAGTAATTCATTTTTGCATACCAAAATAGCTGTAAAACAAAATATAATTTTTTGAAAACCATTTTGGAAATTTAATTTTATAGGGTAAATTAGGTTTTTAAAAGTTTAGAAATATACTAAAATATTTTTATGTTACAATACAATGGATATTTTATTCACCTACTATGATTTGTAAAGCTTATACTCGACCACTTAAACTAAATCAAATAGGTAACTGGATTATGAGGATATAATTATTTTTTATTGAAAAACATGATTTCATTTACGTAGTAGATTTCATACATAATTGTTTAGGAGAAAAATAAACAAAATTTATATCTTAAAGCCTTTAGGAACATGAAAATAATTTAACACTTATTTTTTATTTTTTTATTTTTAAAAACTTTTAAACGAATCCTTACTAATTTGTTAATTTAGAAAAAAATAGTTTATAAATAAAAAATTTAGATTTTAATCCAATATACTCATTTTTAAAAAACAAATATATTTAAAAGAAAATTTAATATATTGAAAACTATTTTTAAAATTAAATTTTATTCGTTCAGTTTGGTTTTTAAAATTTTAGAAATATACTAATACGTTTTTATGTTTAAATACAAGGGAAAATCTACATATTACTGGAAAGATACTATGATATACTATTTAATATTGTCATGTTTTTGTAAATAAGGGAACATCTATCATATTACTTGAAAAAACCTAATTATTAATAATATATTATTAATGTATTTGAATACTTATGTATCAAATTTTAAAATTTCATAAAGGGAATTTCAGAGTAGCAGACATTTTACACAATAACATCATCTCAACATGGAAAACGAAAACATCATCCAAATGATTTGATTGAAATTACAGGTACAATTTACAATTACATACACCATTTATATTATAAACTTCTCTGATTGTTTTTAATATGTATTATGTCATGTGTTCATACACCAAACAATGACAAGATTGGTCACTATTGCGAAATCTCAAATATTATGTTACCATTGTAAGTATACATTACACTACTTAATGATTTTATTCTTAATTAGTAAAAAGTATAAATAATAAGTTAAATTAAATTTAATTATCATAGGTGGTTGCGAAAAATGCTCTAAATACGGTAAAATCACTGTATTATATTTCTTATTTGAAAATATAATCCGTAGACGATGAAACAAGCTCAATTATACAAATCATATTCAGTATTTCAAAAGAATGCACGATTAATGAGAAAATCCGTCATACTTTCATAACGAAGTTGAAACAAGAAACCTAGGTATAATCCTCTCCAACTGGCCAACAAAACTTTTGATTGTAAGTTACTTATTTATTATATTTATTTTAGTATTACATTATATTACTAACAACGAAATAAAATGTTTTGATCTAATGAAAGATTATAATTTTAAATGTTAACAATATTAGGTGATTATGAAAAATGCTCTGAATACGGTAATATTACTTCGACCTGGTTTATCTAAATTAAGGCTTTAATAATTTCTCTATCATTTTACAAATAAATAAATAGAGGTCTATTAACATATTGTTGATACAGTTAGGAGTAAAAATGCACGGGCTATGAGGCGGGCAATTTATCTAAGAGAGTTTCCAAAAATCATCAAAGTTAGCGTTTACATCTTCAAACTTTTCAAATATTTACATTAATTTTTTTTTAAATAGTTTTACGTATTCTCAATCTCAAGGAACGTTCATTATTTTGTGGGAATAATAAATTAGATTAGTTATGTCGTATTAAATTAGATTAGATAAGTTACTAACTTATTCTATCCATTTTTAACTACCAAAAATATAATAATTTATCTATAACATATCCATAGGTAATACATCTAGTAACGTACAAGTATTATCACGCGAAAAGAAGAAAAAACAAAAAGGTATGTCTTTACAATAAAGACAAACGATATTTAAAAAAAATGACTTTCGGTATCCTTATATCTCAGCTTTAATGGCCCAAGATAAATCTATTATTGAGTGCCCATATTGCAAAGTTTTGGTCTGGTATTCTGAAAGAAGCGGAGATAATATGAGAACAGGGGCGCCTACCTTCACGATTTGCTGCCAACAAGGTCGTGTCAAACTCCACCAGTCAAAGAACCCCCTATGTATCAGAAAGAACTCCATGCAAATAGTATCCCTTTTCGTGACAACATATAGGTTTACAACTCTTTAATAGCATTCACATCGGTAGGAGCAAATATAGATCAGAGCGTTACAACAAGCAATGGCCCCCCAGCTTTTCGAATACATGGTCAGTTGTATCATCGTATAGGATCTCTTATTCCAATGCCCGGTCAAACGCCCAAGTTCTTACAAAAATGTGGATAGTAGACACCATAAATGAGGTCTCCAATCGTGTGAATACAATGTCAAGAAGGAAGTCATCAGGAGAACTTGATGAATCGATAATGATTGGTTTGATTAATATGCTCGATCAAACCAATTGTTAGCTAAGTTTTTCCGAAAGACAAGAGATCGTTTTGAAGCTAATCAGTACCAGAACTTAAGTATAAGATTGGTTGGCCAAAAAGAGAAAGGAATGCAGTATGATTACCTGAAATGAATGAAGTAGCCGGTCTAATTCTTGGTGACTTGTCAGCAACAGTGGGTTACAGTGACATCATCTTAGAGTTGCAATCAACCCACCTACAAGAAATTAAAGATGACCATCCTTTATTTATGAGTTTGCAGTACCCGCTCTTATTTCCATATGGAGAATATGACTACCATACATAAATTCCTAAATCTGCCACTCAGCATGGAAGCAGTAGTAGATCGTACATCAGCATATGTGATTATTATTCCTATCAAATTCATACGAGACTATCTGAAGGGATGAAAATTATAAAAGGTGGGCGTCTACTTCATCAATACGTTGTGGATGCATACACCGCTATTGAGCAAGAAAGGCTGGTTTGGGCTAGAAACAATCAAGACTAGTTACGGGCAGATCTCTATAACAATGTATTCGATACAGTTGGCAGAGGTATGACTGAAGCTAACAGACTTGGTCAGAGGATTATTCTACCTTCGAGTTTTACTGGAGGACCAAGATACATGATAGAGAAATACCATGATGCTATGGCGATTTGTCGGACCTATGGTAATCCAAATTTGTCTATCACAATGGCGACTAATCCAAACTGGCTGGAAATAAAAGAACATCTGCAAACCTATGGTGGTCTTACTGGAAATGAAAGACCTGATATTAAATGTCGGGTTTTCAAAATGAAATTGGACGAGTTGCTAAAGGATCTTGAGAGTGGTACATTTTTCAGCCCATACAAGGCCGGTGAGTTAATTTGAATTATATTCAATAATGAAATGTTACGTTATCCTATAACGTCGTATCTAATACTATTAAGTTCTCGCAGTATTGTACACAATCGAATTCCAGAAACGAGGCTTGCCTCATGCTCATCTGCTTCTATGGCTAGAAAACGCACCTAAAATAACATAAGCATATGAAATAAATGCAATCATCTCAGCCGAGCTATCCAACAAAATCAGCGATCCAGTAGGTTTCGAGCTTGTGGGAAGACACATGATGCATAGACCATGTGGACGGTATAAACGAATGCCGCCTTGCATGGATAAGCAGGTTTGCATCAAAAAATATATGCGTTCATATTCTGAAGTCACAACGATTAATCAGTCTGGTTGTATAATATATCGTCGTCGAATCGTTGAGGATAATTTCATTCTCAAAGGCCGAGCAAAATTAGAAACATAACATCGATATCTTAAAAAAATATGAGGCTCATAGCAACATGGAATGGTGCAATACAACAAACGCAGTCAAGTATCTTTTCAAGTATACTACTAAGGGAGTGGATAAAGCTACTATGCTTATTGAAAAAGGAACAACAACTATTAGAGAAGGTGAACGTCCAAAAAATGTTGTTTAAGAAAGAAATGAAATACATGAGTACCTTGATTGCAGATACTTATCAGCGTGCGAATCAGTGTGGCGAACTTTCGCATTTCACATTCACAAAAGGAAACTGGCTGTTCATAAACTAATTATTCATCTAAAAGACCAGCAAAGCATTACGTACCGAGCCACATATGATCTTCAGCGTGTTATATCAAGATTTGGTGTCGACAGAACTATGCTAACTGGATGGTTTTTTCTTAATACTTATGATGAATGGACGAGAACGCTGCTTTACGTAGATATCCCAAACTATTATATTTGGGACAGTAATTCAAAATTCTGGACTAGACGAAAACGAGGGCATACAATTGGGAGAATTGTAAACATACATCCAGCAGCTTGTGATCTTTACTACCTATGGATTTTGGTAAATGTTGTAAGAGGAGCAACAAGTTATGAATATTTGCGATCAGTTAATCGTGAGGTACAAGTTAATTACAAAGCAGCGTGTTATGCTAGAGGATTACTAGAAAACGATCAGGAATGGCATAGAGCAATGGATGAGGCAAATCACTGGGCTACTCCACATCAACTGCGCCATTTATTTGTGACTTTGCTCATATATTTTGAAAATACTAATCCACTGCATCTATGGGAGCATTTCTGGAAATCATTATCTGAAGACATCCTTAATAGGCAACACAAACAATTTGGATTTGAATCGATGAGACTTAAAGATGAAGAGTTAGAGCAGTATACTTTAATTAAGATAGAGAAACTCCTACATCAACATGAACGTTCACTTATTGAGTTCAAACCACTGCCTACACCATACTTGAATATCATTAAAGAATTGGGGAAGAACTTGCTTACTCAAGAGTTACAGCATTACCTGAAACAAGAGAGCGACTTACATAAGCTATACCATAAGAGTTTGAACAGTGAGCAAAAGGAGATTTATGATGCTGTGATGATGTCAGTTACCTCCAACCTTGGCTAACGTTTCTTCCTAAATGGTTCTGAAAGCACAAGGAACACGTTTGTCTACAAAACAATAATCTCAAAATTAAGATCAACGAAAAGAATAGTTTTGCCAGTTGCTTCTTCGGGTATTGCAGCTCTACTTCTTCTTGGTGGCCGAACAGCACATTCCAGATTTAAAATACCCTTACATATAAACGAAGATTCAATGTGCAACATTAAACCTGGTACGATGCTTGCTGAATTGCTTCTCAAAACTGATCTAATTATATGGGACGAAGCACCGATGGCTCATCAAAACACATTCGAGACCCTTGATAGGACATTAAGGGATCTACTCTCTACAGAAAACGCATCTGCAAGTGAGAAGGTTTTTGGTGGGATAACCGTTCTATTAGGTGGAGATTTTAGACAAATACTGCATGTTATCACTGAAGACACACGAGGCGACACGGTGTCTGCATCAATTAGTCGATCATATCTCTGGAATGAATGTAATGTATTTGTATTACATAAAAACATGCGTCTACAACCAACTGAAGTTAGATTTGCAGAGTGGTTAATCAGCATTGGAGGCGGAACTGCACCATTATTAACTAGCACTCCTGCTAATCACAGGGAAAACAGAGAAATTATCGCCTTTGACCAAAATTTTTTTATAACGCCAACGGGAAACCCACTGCAACAAATTACTGAAGCTATATATGCACTTGACAGCGTGTCCAGCATTTTCATTCACCAACTAACTGAAAGAGCTATCCTAACCCGAAAGAATGCAACAGTAGACGAGATAAACCAGTATATGTTATCACAAGCACCAGGATAATTAAAAGAATATTTAAGCTATGACAGCATAGAGAGGGCCAATTCAACCGGACTTGGTTACGACACGTTGTATCCTCCAGAGTACTTAAATTGTTTGGAGTTCCCTGGTTTGCCCAAACATAAACTGTTCTAAAAAAACGTATCCCTATAATGCTTTTAAGGAATATCAACAAAAAAGGCTATGTAACGGTACAAGATTAATTGTCACTCAAATGGCTGATCGAATGATTGATGGTGAAATAATAACAGGGTCACATGTTGAGAAGAAGGTTTTACTACCAAGAATCACATACAATATACAAAAAAATCTTCAATAACATCCCTCACTAGCAAGGTAAAGAATGTTTGTATTTAATAATTATACAGAAAAAAATTATGATGTACCTACATTCACTTATTATTCCTAAAATTTTAATATACAGGTCTTATAATGCTACAGAGCCCGAAGATTCACCTAAGATCAAATTTCTCTCAGATAATATGTTATATTATTTACGGCATAATAAATATTACTAATCTTATATAATCATTACTAATTTTAAACTATCATAGTCTTACTAAATTTAATTTTATCTTATTTTACAGGATAAAAAAAGGAGCCATACGATTTCAACATTGAAGAAAACAAGACATCTATGGATTTAACAAGGGTTATATTTTTTTTATTTTTTTGAATTCTTATCAATTTTTCCGCTTCATTATCTACCATTTAGTGTATTTCACAGCTGGATATCCAGCAAACCAAATTTTTCGTATTCTAAAAATTGGAGAATGTCGTGTGACAATTAATATTCTTTGAAATTTTCCATTGTAAGCAATCTTTCTAAACATGTTGTGTTCTCTTAATGTTTAAACAAATAATGAGATAACTATTTTATAAAATAACTTTTTTTATTCTGGAAAATTAAATTATAAATTAGGAACAATTAATGCTTATTTTTATTAAATTATAAATTATGAATAATTTTCTGCTAACCACATATTAAAAGGTCTTCGCTAAAATTTACCTATGTTATGTTTTAAATTTAAAAATACTTCATCGGATACTTTTATTGAAAACAATAAGTTTTCAAACGTAAAAGTGATTTCTATTTTTAGGTCCAAACATTAAACCAATCTTCAAGGTTCATCACTTTACCATTTTATCAAACGCAATAAGCGTAACAAATGCACATCATAAAAAAAATCACAAACAAATCTACATAGGATAAAAAAATTACTTAAATATTTTTAAAAAAACATTGGCACCACCCGTGCGTAGCGCGCAATCATTCCTTAGTTGAGCACATATCTCATTCAATGAACCTAATTACTACTATTTGAGATCTACGCCGAAAATATCTACTTTAGATCATTTATCACTGTCAGATCATACATGACCTTTTGATAGGAAAATGGTTCAAAACTTGCATCTTCTGACATAGCACAAGCCAAGCTTGCAAATTAGTCTTCACCATCTATTAGATCACATTGAAAATCACTTAACCTCACATGAGGTTAGTTTGCCCCTTAATCCGATCCCTAGCAAGCTGATATTTACTTAAGTCATGTGTAGATTGGGATTGCAGATTGCCAAAGCTCTTCTGGTACATTGAAATCTATGGCTGATGATGAAGATCTCTTGATTAAATAGATAGTTGTGGATGCAGCGTCTGCCCATAATTTTTGACCAAGACCACTTTCACTAGACCTTGTTCGTTATTGTTCTGTTCCGTCTCTCCACTACTCCATTTTGTTGAGGCATGTAGGTATATGTCATGTGTATGACTATGCATTCCTCTTTGCAAAACTGATCAACTTAGTGATTGCAAAATTTTAATCAGTTGCCTGTCCTAAGCTTCTTTACTTTTGTTTCTGAATTAGTCTCCACCATCTTTTTCCAATCCAAAAGTTCTTGTAAGTTTCATCTTTGAATCTTAGAGAGTAAATTCAAAATTTTCTTCAATAGTCGTTTGTGAAAGAGATAAAATACAGACTCTTGCTCAAATTCACTAGTACATTTGGTGAACCCCAAAGGTCTAAGTGAATGTAGTCTAACTTGTTTCCGATGACATGTTGAGCAGTGTCAAAGGTGACCCGATCTGTTTTGCCTATTACACAATCTTCACATAATTTGATATCTGAAACCTGGCTGCCTTCAAAACATTCTTTTTTTGCTAACACATCTACGCCATTCTCACCAAGATGTCCCATTATGCTATGCCATAGCTGTGTTAAGTCCTCTAATTTGTCTTCTTGTACTTTTGAACCAGATTCCACTATGTATGCTTCTGAGATCCTTGTTGTCCCTTGAAGAATATACATGGATTTTCTTCTTATACCCTTCATGAAGATTGTACATCCTTTAACAACCTTAAGCAACCCATTAGAACCTTTAACCTCACATCCTTTCTCTTATAAAGAATAGAGATCACTTTTCTTAAGATGTCTGACATGTATCTGGCATCATAGAGAACAAATGTGGTTCCATCTTGATTTTTTGAACATGATGGATCAATTCCTTTTACTTCAGTCAGTTGGTTACTTGCCATTCTGACTTTGCTATTGTTTAATTCTTTCATCTCTAAGAATAATTTCTTCCTTGGAGTCATGTGAAAAGAACAAAGAGTATCAAGAACCCATTCTTCTTTAACGCCTCCATCTTCGGTTAAATTTATTTCATCACCCAGCAAGCCAACTCTTCAAAATCAAATTTAGATCCTTAGCGTCATCTCTCACTGATGTTGATTCACCTTTGTCTTGGACATGTCTCTAACCCTTGTTTCTCTCTAGCCACTTGTAACACTGCTTCTTGAAGTGACCTTCTTTCTCGCATATCCAACAAATTTTCTTTACGTATTTTCATCTCGATCTTGAGCTGGTTTTACCTTAACGAGAAAGTGAACTACTATTCTTGTTCTCCGTCCTTCGTTTAACATACTTTTCTTCACCAACAAACCAAGAACTATAGACATCTCCCTATTTCGCTTCATTAGAGCTATAGCCACATTAGATATTCCCTCTACTCTAATTGCTTCACGACTATATTTAAGAGTTTCTTTAAGAGAATCATATCTGGCAGGGAGAGCGATGAGTAGTATAATTACTTGGACTTCTTCTGGTATCTGATGATAAGATTGTAGAAATCATCAATGTTCTGGTCAATATGTAGTCCTTGAATCTTGCATCCTAAGTGAGTACACCTTGAGCTGTGCATGTATACGATTTGGCAGTGTCTTCGCCATGTATAACCTATTAAGCATTGCCCAGACTTGAGCTGTTGTCACACACTTGTCCAGCTTTCATAAAACGTGACCTCCAACACTCATGACGATCAGATTCACCGCCTTCTCATCTCATTCACTTCTTCTAGCTTCCTCTTGTTATGTCTTTTTCTTTACATTTGGATCTTTAGATTCTTCATCGATGAGCATGGGGACTTGCGCTAGTTTCAATAGACATCCTCGGACACTTAGATATACGAGCATCCTCTTGCTCTAGATGCCGAAATCACCGATTCCATCGAACATCGACACCTCAATCGGGTGAGTCGTCATCTTCAAAACTCTTCAACTTCTTACTTTGATATAATCGCCTCTTACCCCAAATCTGGCTCTGATGCCAATTTTTGAAATAAAATGCCTAGATCTTTCTTAGATCAAATTGAAAGAGAAATAACGCACAAAAAAGGACACATGATAAATTCTTTACCCAGTGTTCACCTCCTCTCTCAATGTAAGAGAAACATATACTCACAGAAGTTACTAGTACATTACTAGCAATTCACTATCAAGCTCTTCCCTTGAGCTCCTTATATAAATATTTATGATGAAACCCAAGATTAAATCGCGGACCCAAGATTCTTAGGCGATGCTAGAGAGCTACTGAATTGGATGCAGGAAACATGACACAGGTTTGTTCACATACAGTTCGCCCTCGATGTGAGGAACTACTCTCTGGGGCTAGATCTCAATCCAGCAAGCTTCACTAATCCATCATTGGAGACGAAGCCCTTGTCCTTGGAGGTTCACCGTTGTCCATCATTGAAGTTATCCCCACACCTTGGCGTTGTAGCATAGGGGAATCGAGAGGAGAAGAGATGAACCTAGTTGTAGCAACCGTATCTCATCACCACCAGCCACCATGGATCACCGCCGCGTGTCGTGAGTCACCAGAGGTGAGGACAACATCATCATAAGACAAATCTATGAAGATGAAGCTGATCCGAGCAAACTAAGACAAATGCTATATGTTTCTCGTGACTTAGGTTGTGAGTTGCTAAAACACCTCAAGGGTCAGCAAAAACTCAACAAACGGCACGCCCGGTGGATCGAGTTTCTTGAGACGTTTCCATATGTCATCAAGTTCAAACAAGGCAAGGACAATGTGGTCGCCGATGCATTGTCCCGAAGGCACGTACTTCTTTCAACCCTTGAAGTTAAAATGCTCGGTTTTGAACAAATTAAAGAGATTTACGATACTGATCCGGATTTCCAAGTTGTTTTTAAAGAATGTGAAAAACATGCATCAGATCATTATTATCGTCAAGACGGGTTTCTCTTTTATGAGAACCGTCTTTGTGTCCCTAACTGTTCGTTGCGAGACTTGTTTGTAAGGGAGGCTCATGGAGGCGGCCTTATGGGGCATTTTGGCATCGCCAAAACTTTGGAAGTCATGCGGACGCATTTCTATTGGCCGCAAATGAAAAGGGACGTGGAACGGATTTGCAGTCGGTGTATGACATGTAAACAAGCCAAATCCCATGCCCAACCCTACGGTTTGTATATTCCTTTACCCGTACCTACGCATCCATGGAATGACATATCAATGGACTTTGTTATGGGATTGCCTAGGACTAGATCGGGTAAGGATTCCATTTTTGTGGTTGTAGATAGATTCTCTAAGATGGCGCATTTCATAGATTGGTCAACAGATTCCTCGACCAGACGGACGTAACAAGCCGGACGATCGAGCCAGAGTTGCCTTGGAACGAGATGAACCCGGTACGACCAGATCAAGCACAGGTTCGAAAGACACGACCCAATGATCACTCCAACGACCGGACCCGAGCTATCTATCGACCAAGTGGTGCTTTTAAGACGAGTGATCGAGACGGTTTACCCATGCATCGTGTTAGTTGTGAAGATGGCCGAGAAACGCCACCCAAGGACCAAACCGGCGACCGAGATTTGGCCAATGACGATCCAATGTCATTTTCACCCGGTCCAGTGACACGGTCCCGCGGCAAAAGCCTTCAAGAGGCGGTAACATTTGCATTGGTTCGAGACTTCAACTCCCATCAAGACGGACCGACCAAACCGACCACATACACCGTATTGGTCGCCGCACCAACCGGTTAAGGCAACCACGCGCGCGCTCGACCGTAACAGCCGAGTCAAGGCCGACACCGGCCAACGGCTAGCGCATTAATTGCCGGCCAAGACCAAGACCAAGACCAAAGATCAGACCGACGAAGAAGTATTTTTTGGTTGTTTGGTTTGTCAAATCCTTACAACTGGCCTAATCCAACGTCTTGGTACGTCAGTTCACCACCGAACTGAGAGTGTTAGTAACCTCGCAAGTTCCTTACCCAACACATCAACCATTCTTCAAGTACAATTTCTTTGGGAAGATTATGTCACGTACCAACCGAACTACTCACCACATCTACAGCCCCCTATCCTTTCATGAGATGGGCAATGGACATCGTAGGACCATTGCCTCGGTCGTGTCAGAAGCGCTTCATGCTCATAGTCACCGACTACTTCACCAAATGGGTCGAGGCCGAATCATATGTGAAGATCCACGCCATCGACGTCCAAAAATTCGTATGGAAATTCATCATCTGCAGGCACGGCCTATCTTACGAGATCGTCACAAACAACGGATCCCAATTCACCTCCATCCTGTTCGAGGGATTCTGCGCCAGATGGAACATCCGACTGAGTAAATCAACACCAAGATATCCCCAAGGAAACGGCCAAGCCGAAGCCATCAACAAAACAATCTTTGACGGACTGAAGAAACGCCTCGAGGAGGAAAAGGGGGTCTGGGCCGACGAACTTGACAACGTGCTATGGTCTCACAGAACGACACCTCGCAGAGCCACCGAACGTTCTCCATTCTCACTTTGCCACGACATCGAAGCAATGGCTCCAGCAGAAGTTAGTGTGCCAAGCCTGCGCCACACGATGCTGGTTCAGTACACCGATCTAAACGACGAAATGCTCCTCAATCAACTCGACACACTAGAAGAACAGTGCAACGACTCCCTCCTCAGAATCCAAAACTACCAGAACCTAGCAGCCCGATACTACAACAGAAAAGTCCAAGGCGGATACTTTACTCCGGAAGGTAACCTAGTACTCTGGAAGGTCTTCGAGAACACCGCCGAAGTAAACGCAGGAAAGCTCGGCGCCAATTTGGAAGGACCTTACCTCGTCGACAAGATCGTCAAACCCGGCGTCTATCAACTCACCAAAATGAACGGAGAAGCAATTCCACGATCTTGGAACACAGCAAATTTCAAACGCTATTACTATTAAGTAATAAGCCCGTCAGGTGCACTCATATGTAACAAACTACGGTTAGATTGATCCCGATCATCGGGTACGTAGGCAGCTCATTCGAGCAAAGCTATATCTCAAAAATAAATATATATCAGCACTTTTCACTACACTACCTTTTACGCCCCTTCCTGATCAGTCGCGGGCAAGACTCTTCCCATAAGAGCAAAGAAAAAGCCGAGCTAAGTCTCGCGTCAAATCTAAGCCCAGCTCATCTCGCACACTTAATCTAAGCCGAGCCCATCTCGCACACTCAATATAAGCCGAGCCCGCCTCGCAAATAAACAAAGTCGAGTCAATCTCGCACAATAAAGCATAAGTCAGATAAAACCCGTCCTAAAGAACAAAACGCACCGATCTCGTGCCTTCAAAAAAAAAGAAGAATACAGTTCGGGTTTCACCCTATGTATCTAAAACGCACCGATCTGGTGCCTCCGAAAAAGAAGAATGCAGTTTGGGTTTCACCCTATGTATCTAAAACGCACCGATCTCGTGCTTTCATCGCAAGAAAGGAAAGAGGAAAAGAGCGCAAATCATATTTCAAATCATTCAAAAAAAAAAGGCATACAAGGGGCCGCGACTAACGCACGTGAAGACCAACAAAAAATCAACCACAAAAACACCTAAGGCCGCAGGTTGGTGCTGAACTGATCCACGCCTTCCGGAACACCCAGATTGGAAGCACTAGCCGAAGGAACACAGCGCTGATCGACCGGGGTGACCGCCACATCGCCGGGAAGAAGCTCCACGACATCGAGTTGGTCAAACCGACGTTCCCATTCATCTCGGTCTTCCTCCAATTTCTTCATCCTCTCCGAAGGAAGGATCACGCCATCCGACTCGGCCAGCACCTTCAAGCAATCGGCCTGATCGTCTCCAGCAACGAGCCCAGAGCTCGTCCCGGCCTCATAAACATGCCCTCTCTCCACCCGAGAAGCCAATCTCGACCGTCACCTGATCAACCCCCATCATCACTTGTCGGCAAAGCACCACCCTCGGCTTCGCTATTCTCCGCCGAGGTGTGCTCGCGCAGCGCCGTGGAGTAGCTCGGGAAGTTCCTTCTCCTGACAGATGACAGCAGATCGGGTACAACCCAAACAGCTAAAAAAAAAAAACCAAGTTAGTATCAATTCGTCACCGACTTGCTAGCTTAACTCGACTAATTTAAAATATCGCCTACCTTGGTTAATGCGAGACGAAACTCGACGAATTCTATCACGGTCGAGTTCGGGCCACTTAGCTCGACTTGCGGCTCTAATCCTCCCGATGTTATCAAAGAAACCAACCGGAGGAGGAAGAGATATGGGATGACGATCTACAAAGAAGATCATAACAGAAATCAATACTGCCCACATCGCGAGCTACCTAAGCATCTATCTACCAGGAGATCGGTTCCACGAAGATCGGAACGAGGAGTCAACCCCAATGACGGAAGCTCGGTTTACTTTGACAAAAAAATATCGCCCTTGCCAAGAGCCATCCTTGCTCGGCACCGCCCTCAGAATGCCGTACTTTGGTTTTATATTTACGTAGTACGTTCCCGGGGTCCCCGAGTTGCAACTAAAAGACGACATCTCCCAGAAAAAGCGGAGATCCACATCAACGCCGACCTCTTTCCCCATCACCAAAGCCACCACCATGTTGCGAATGGAGGCTGGTGTGAGCTGGGAAACAGCTATCTTACGCTCCCAGCAGTACTCCACCAGAAGCCGAGGAAGAAGGAACCAGAGCCTACATAAAAGGAAGTAGGCGTCGTAGAGGCAGACCCAGCTCGACGGGGCATGACGCTCGGAAGGAAGCGCAGCTCACATCACGAGCCTAGGCGGAAAGTTACACAACCCCCCAGCATCGTCAACGCATCATCGTCTAAACAGGATCGTACCAAGGTCATGTCAATACGGCGAGTGCGCCTAACTCCGGAGCTTCCCTCAACCGGATTCTGGGAGCGAGAGCTACCTCGACCACCGCCGGTCGTCTTGCGACCCCGAGCAAACATCGCGGATCTTCCCCAACCCCCGGACGAAACGCCCCGAGGACAAACAACCGGAAGCGGTCGCATAGGCGGCGGAGACGGAGTACTCTGACTCCTGGACTGAGTCGGAGACGGCCCGGAAGAAGACAAACCCGCAGAGTCAGAACCACCGGCGGACCCGGAGTCGAGAATAGATTCGGCACGGATTCGACCCATCTCCAAATTTTGATTCTCAAAGTAACAAAACGTAAGCTGACAAGAAAACTGGAAGCAGAGGAGAAAAGGAGAAGAAAAAATTATACCTTAAAATAAAATCTCAGGAGAAATGAAGGTTTAATCGAAAGCCGGAGATCACCTTTTATAACCGAAGAAGCGCGAGGTCCCGAGGAGAAGGTCATCATGACCTAGGCAGCCCCTCGAGGAACGCACATACAACTCGCCAGATTGCTACACGTGTCCAAGCGTGTATACGAGGTCAGGCAACCGAAGCGACATCACGCTAGGAACACAGGATCGTGACACGTGTCCAAGCGTGCAAACGAGGTCAATCAACCAAAGCGACATCACGATAGGAATGCAGGATCGTGACAGTGTCCGGAAGAACGGACAAGATAAGGCAACCGAAACGATTTCACGCCAGGGACGCAGGATCGTGACACGTATCCAGACGAACGAACAAGATAAGGCAACCAAAACGACTCCGCGCCGAGATCGTAGGATCGTGACGCAGGATCGTGATTGCGATGCGTGTCCAGAAACATCAACCTCAACCTTTGTGTCAATCGTGCAAAATTATCAACTTTCGCACCTCTCAAGCTCGGTGACGAACTGGGGGGCTATTGTTGGAGGTGGGCTTCGCCTGCCACAATGAGAGCACACCGTCGACGACATTACGAAACGTGATCCGGCTGCTTGCCGTTTGATCGCAGACGCTGATGTTGCTGCGAATCCTACAACAGTTGTTCGATCATCCGAACCACGCATCACGTTGAGATGTCTTTCCTCCTGAATAATCTGTGAATAAACCGAGTCGAGATTCAGCTCCGTCTGTCTACTCAGCAGATTCGATCTCGTTGTTCCAAAACGAGAATTATCGAGACCCATGAGAAATTGATGCAAACGTATCTTCTCCTGCATCTTCTCATAGGTGACCATGGATTCACAATCTGCGTTTCCACAACAGCATGTAAAGCTCTTTTCCAAATCAGCTAGATCATTCCACATGATTTTCAATTTACTAAATATACGTCCACTGTTTCACCGTCTTGCTTGCAAGCGGCAATGTCTGCGTGCAGCTGATGAACGCGCGTGTCGTCACTAACATAGAATCTTCGTTGAAGACTCCCCCACATCGCTTTTGCGCTATCGACTAAGGATATAGATGGTCGCAACATTGGTTCAAACACTGCTATAGATCCATCCTATGATCATAGCATTCACCATGTCCCACTTCTCTTCCTCATCTGGTTTGCGCACCGGACGTTTTAGAGTTCCGTCAATGAACCCAAGTTTCCGTTTGGTACGAAGAGAGTTGAGCATCAATTTCGACCATCTTTCATAATTCGCTCCATACTTGTTTCTTCGTCCCCTTCTTTTTTTTCTTCTTTTTTCTTATTCTCATCTCCTACCGCACGAAGGGAGTCGCAATCTACACCAGCTCTATTAAGCACCATCACACGCTGCCCATCATTGGAGACGAAGCCCTTGTCCTTGGAGGTCCACCGTTGTGCATCATCGAAGTTATCCCCACACCTTGGCATTGTAGCATACGGGAATCGAGAGGAGAAGAGATGAACCTAGTCGTAGCAACCGTACCTCATCACCACCAGCCACCATGGATCACCGCCGCGTGTTGTGAGTCATCGGAGGTGATGCCAACATTGCCATAAGCCAAATTTATTAATATGAAGCTGATCCGAGCAAACTAAGACGAATGCTATATGTTTCTCGTGCCTTAGGTTGTGAAACCATATATCAAAGCCTTCTTCTCTCGATCAGTTCTCAATATGATCTCTCATGAGGATCAAAACTTAGCCATATTCATCTTGTTGCTAAAGTAAGTTTCCTCTAGGCTCTTCCACCTGTTCTTTATTTTCCATAGATCTTCCATTTTATGATATGTTGATTTGTTTTTCTTCTACAATCTGATCATGTTATTCCCAGAGTGCCCATCTGTTTTCTTTTTCTTGTCTCATCGTGTGGATCCGTAAGCTGTAGATATACTTCTCTTCTTTCCTCCATCTACAGATCTAAGGCTAAGATGAGGTGTTGTGATCTCTTTCCCCTTCTTATTTTTCCACTCCATAGTAGAAGTAACTAGGTGAACAATTCATACCTACTATCTATAAGCATACACATATTTGTTTGATAAGTGGACTATTTTATATACCTATATGTATATATGTGTATTTCTCTCTATATATTATTATACTTATGTTGTATGAGACACCTAGATCTATGTATGGAATGCTAAAATGATTATGGTTATGTGATTTTTGAAACTTGTTTGCGGGTGTTTGCGTTATGTGGAGAAATGGTATGTGTGGGCTATGGTTACGTTGTAGGTTTGAGACGGCGAGGCATGTGTGTGCCGGTGTGGCGGTGGTCCAGAGGTGTTTTTTTGGGCGTCACATTATTCTTTGTTGGACCATTTTATTCTGTGGCTAGAGACAGATATTCTGATATCGCCGACTTTTTTTAGCTATGGTTTTCCGGGTGTCACAAATATCCTATTCGCCAACGATGCATTTTAAATCTGTGGTATGTAAAGTACCAGGACTGATACACGTTATTGTTTATCAATGTGATTGTTTATCAATGTAAGTAGTTAATGATCCAATAATTATTATTACATGGACAGATGCATGTGCGTTAAAACAAGTCTCTGATTTTTCAAGAAGACACATCTTCAACTGTACATCTTGTTTCTCTTTTGTGTTATTGATTACATTCAGTTTTATATTCTTTTTTCTTGTCTTTATCTCAAAGACGGTCCATCTCAAAAAAATGAAGGTTCATGTAGTTGTGATGTGTCGTCTGACTCCTATAAGTTACATCGGTTTCTTTTTTTTGTGTCAACAACAATTCAATTATCTATCGTCAGATCGTTGGCAGTCTAGTTCTACTTTAATATGCATTAAACTGGACTTGAATTCTAACACTAACACTAACACTGGATGGTACTAGCATAAACTGCTAGCCTAAAAGTCGTGGTCATTACATCGGTTTAATACGCTACAATAAGTTAGTTTAAATGTTTCAAAACTCGTTAGGCGGTGGATATGAGCCTACCGCCTAGAACGATTAGTCCGAGCCTAATCAAGTTCTAGGCGTTAAAAATTATTACATTAGATTTATAATTTAAAATTAAAATTTGAAAAGCAAAATAAAAAAGATACAAAAAAATAGATACATGTAAATTGAAGGTCAAACTTACTGATAAAACAAATCAAGTAGGGTAACATAAATATGAATAGGCTTTAAGGGCTTCTAAATTTTTAACAAGAAGCATTTGTTACTTAAATATCATTTCTTGGAAGAACACTCAAATATATCTCATCTACATGACCAATAAGAGAATATTAACATGAAAAGAGTCATAAACGGATCTAAAACATAACTTTATATTCCAAAATGCATAAAAAAGACCTTTACTGAAAAAGCCGAATCAGTAGAATGATATGACTGTAAATAGGTTTTAGAGGCTTCTAAGTGTATAATGAGAATTATTTGTTGCTTGTTTCTCATTCTATCTCATTCTTTGGGAGAAAACTCAAATCTGCCCATCTCCATGATCAAAACCGTGAATTTGATAATAAAAAGAGCCATAAACGGATCCAAAACATATATTTATTTCCCAAAATTCTTAGAATAGACGTTAATTGAATAAACACATTAATTAGAGGCATATTACTTGAAATAGGCTCTAGGAGCTTCTAAATGTATAATCACAAGCATTTGTTACTTTTTTTCCAGAGAAGCCTCTGGCCCTGTAGGTCCGTAAAACTCACTAGGGTAAGCGGTATTATTAAACTAGGAGATAGCTCAAATCTACCTCATCTCCATGATCAAAACTGTGAATTTGATAATTAAAAGAGTCATAAGCAGATCCAAAACTAAAATTTATGTCCCAAAATAATTAAAACTGACTTTTACTGAATAAAATGAATCAAGTAGTGTCAAAGGACTAGAAATAGGTTTTAGGGATTTTTAAATCTGTAATGAGAATTATTTTTTCGTTGTTTCTCATTCCTTTGGGGAAAGCTTAACTCTACCCATCTACATGATCAAAAATATGAATTTTATTATGAGATGAGTCATAAACATATCTAAATCAGAACATTATTTCCCAAAATGCATGGAACTGACTTTTACTGAATAAAACAAAATAGGAATAGGATTTATCGGCTTTTAAATGTATATTGAGAAACATTTCTTACTGGTTTCTCATTTCTTGGGAGAAAACTCAAAGCTACCCTTATAGATGAGGAAAAGATCAACATGAACAAAGTCTCAAATGCATCTAAAACATAACTTTACATACTAAAATGCTGAGAAACGACCTTTACTGAATAAGACGAATAAAGTACATTGATATGACTATAAATAGGCTTTAGGAGTTTCAAAATGTATAACAAGCAGCATTTGTTACTTTTTCTGATTCTTTGGGAGAAAAATCAAATCTTCCCCATCTACTTGACCAAAAATATGAATTTGATAGTGAAAAGAGTTCTAAACGGATCAAAAACAGAACATTATATCCCATCTACAGGATCTGCCCCATCTACCTGAAAAAGGAGAATATTAACGTAAAAAGAGTCCTAAACGGATATAAAATAATACTATGTATCCCCAAATGCTTAAAACAGACCTTTACGGAATAAGCTGAATCAAGTAGAGTCATATGAATAGAAATAGGCTTTAAGAGCTTCTAAATGTAAAATGAGAAGCATTTGTTACTTGTTTCTCATTCACTACGAGAAAGCTCAAATCTATCCCATCTCCATCATAAAAATGTATATTTTATTATGAAAATGTCGTAAATGGATCAAAAACAAAAATTTATTTCTCAAAATGCTTTGAACTAACGTTTACTGAATAAACTGAATCAAATAGAGTCATATAAATAGAAATAGGCTTTATCGGCTTTTAAATGTATAATAAAAAGCATTTCTTACTTGTTTTTTATTTTTGGGAGAAAACTCAAATCTACCCCATCTACATGACAAAAAAAAATATGAAAACATTACTAAGATCCAAAAAACCGAACTGAAACCATATCGAACTCCGAATTGAACACTACTAACCATAACACACAATATATTGAAGCACTCCTGAGGACTTTGTCTGTTGTTGCATTTGTTGTTTGTTGGATGAGTACAAGGTTAGAAGAATCTAAATGCTCATTACTTCGCTGATATCCTTCCAGGTGGGCAGAGAGGACATGCCAACCTCGTGGAGAATACACTATCTTCACGAGTTCTAAGCAAATCGTGGCAAACATTACGTCTTTTTGATAAAGAACATTAATACAATCCATAGCCCAAATAATCGCTTCAAATTCTGCATGCAACAATGAAAGACTCCTGTGAATATTCCTGGCTGCCATTAAAATTCCATCTTCATCATTACTTGCCTACCATTCTTGTCCTGAGTATGAAACACCCGCTTTCCATGAGCCATCCATATAACACCGATTTCTAGAGTTTACCAAAATTCTGGGCTCCAAGAATTTCACTGTTTTGTTGAGTCAAAACAATGCCATGTGGCTTAGTAGAGTGAGCCTCCTACCAAAGTAAAGACTCCTTTTCTGCTAATTTGATTATCTCTCGAGGGTCCCAATCAACATTACTGCATAGTTATCATTTCTAATCTTCCAGGTTTATCATACTGGAAAAAAGAATTTTGCATTGTCCATAAGCAGCCTCCAAAATAAATAATCCATGTTTGTATAAACCGATTCTCCGGAAAACAGCGCAGAGCAGATGTGATTTGAGAAAGAGCCCGTGTTTATAATGCTAGAGGGCATTCAATTAAGACCTAATTTATCGATTCCTCTACCGATCCACAACGAGCGCAATAGGGGTCATATTTAATCCACCGGGACATAAAATTTGTTGATACCTTAGACACCCTAAAATAGCCTGCCAGATAAAAAATAATTTTGGTGGACAGCGTAACTTAGCATTGATGGGGAAGAACTTTTAAAATGAGAATTTTTTGATTTTTTTTAGAAAATTTAATGTTAATTAATATACATTAACTGTGTTTTTTGACGTGTGTAATATATAGTAATATAATTTTTAGAAAATTTTGGTGTTATAAAGATAAAAATTATATTTTATGTTTATTTATATTTTATTAAAAAATGTGATTTGTGGTCGAGGGATGGATGAAATTACATTTGAAAGAGATTAAAATAGCAGCGAATCAAAGAACGAAAAATAAGAACTTAGAGGTTAAAGATGGTTACAGTGAATTCTAGGAAGCAAAGTTCAAAAGACTTAATGAAAAGGAAAATTATAAAATGAAATGTTAATAATTATAAATTAACTCTATTTCAATACGTGTCTATATTAATACTAATTTTTAGAATATTTTCTTTTTACAAATATATAGAATTATATATTACGACTTATTTATATCTTATCTAAAAAACTAATTTATGTTTGAGAAACGGATGAAATTATATTAACTCATATTAAAACAAATTATGTTTGATATTTTTTAGAATGTTTAAAAAATAATGAATATGATAATTGGTCATTGTGAGATAACATCTTAGTTATGAAAAATCTATCCAAATTTTGCCTTTGTTTTGCGTAGCAGTATAAAATAATTAATATAGTAATATATACATGTTGATAAAAAAAATTACCTTTTGAATTTCTTTGATAATTTGGTTTAAGGTGCCTTTAGTGGTATGAGGCATGGGATATTCTTTTCTGACATTTTGAAGTATATTTTTTAGCATATAAATTAAGTGATGTTTTGACTGAGATCCATTGTACCACTCTCAACAATAAAAATTTTGTTTGGAAAAAATGTAAAAACTTTTGGGGTATAGTTTCAAAATAAACAATACTAAGGATAGTATTACCAATGAATTCAAACAATAATTTATCCGAAAGAAAAAAAACTAAATGTTATTATCTGTATTATGTGCTTTTTGACATGTTAGTTAGACCATTTATAATTTATAATCATTAGTAAAGTACTTTAATATTTGTATATTTGCTATACATTTATTTCTTTTGTCTAGGGGAACATCAGAAAAATCCTCATTTAATTCGTCAAATATTTTTAATTGACAGATATATTTTTCAATTGTCATGTGCACATATTAAATTTCCAAGTTAGCTTTGACTTCGTAAATTTAAGTGTGAAAAATCAATGTTAACTAGAAAACGGAAACGTTAGAATTGAATTTTCTGAGTAAAATTTTATGAAGCTACTAAAAACTCCAAAATTAATTTAGAGACTTAAAAGTTCAATAATTAAGATAAAAAAATTGCAAAAAATTGAGAGTTTAAATGATTATTTCTAAAATATAATATGTTTTTTTGTTGAGAAAATTATTAAGATTATTTAGAGTCTCTCCGTGAACAACTTTATAACTTCAAGTATAAGATTTTAGGCACTCTAAAAACAATTTTATAACTTCAAATTTTAAAGTGTTGAATAGTAAAACCTCAAATTTGAAGTATAAATATTCAAAACCTTATATTTTATATTCTATATTCAAAACCTTATATTTTAGGTTTTATATTTTTATTCCTGGCAATTATATGTCTTATCAACAATCTTATTTATAATTTGTAATTAGAAATATTCACAAAACGCCTTCTCTCTAATGAAGTTAACAATTATGGTAGCTAGGAATCAACACATGCAGAGAAAACGACCTTATCATATAGAAAACTCAAAAGACCAATTGGGAGAAATTATTAATTCATATTTAAAAAAATAAAGTTAACTAATAACAACTAATTGCTAACTTCATTATAATCAACACATGTCTAATAATAGTAAATTTCAGAAAATTTTATATTTAAAAAAATTATAATATGACCAGGACTTGTAGCCTAGCGGTTTGTGCTAGTTCTTTGTTTAAAAGCTATAAGTTATGAGATTTTCTCTCATTAAAAATTGCATTTTATAATGTATTTAAATTTTGTGTCCAGGTTAGTTAACCAAAAGATTTAATTAATAGAATAACACATATACCTTTAAAAAAATATAATTTTTGAATTTCTTATATTATTGTATGTTTAGTTCTTGTATACAATGTTTATTTTTTTATTATATTATTCAGAGAAAATATTTTTCACTCATATTTGATGGTATGAACAATTACATAATTATGAAAATGATTAGTATTTCAAATAAATAGTGAAAAAAATAAAACTTCTAATAGCTTGGAGATTAATTGGTTTTTTTTTAAGAATAACTTTTTAGAAAAACTTTAATGTTAATTAATATAAATTAACTGTTAGCTTCATTGTTTTCAATGTATGTTTATAATAATAATAATAATAATAATAATAATAATAATAATAATAATAATAATAATAGTAATAATAATCATCTAAGAATAATCATAATTAATAGTATAATTTTTTTATATATTTAAAAAGTGTGGAATTTTACGTTTATATATCATATCAGAAAATCAAAATCTTATTTGTGGTCAAAACTAGATAAAATCATATCTGAAAGATAAACATTTTGTGTTTATTAACAATTATAACGTATAAAAAATGATGAATAGTATGACAAGTTTACGTTTTGAAATTGCTTCTCATTTATGAAAAAAATGCTTTTCTAACATATTTAAATTTTGTCTCCAGGTTGGTTGACCAAAAAGGTTATTTAATATAGTAATGCATATATGCTAACAAAGTAATACGTTTTCAAATTTTTGTAAATCATCTTCATTTTTTTTTAATTTAAACTGTTTATATTTTATCTTTCAGAAAAAAAATTGTTACTCAAATTGGATATTTTTGTTGAACGATTACACAATTATGAAAATGATTGGTATTTCAAATAAATGGTGGAAGACTAGGACTCATGATAGCTTGGATATCAACTCATAGGTTAAAAAATTTTGATTTAAAAAATTTGATTTATAATTAATTTTTTTTTGTGATCCAACACAAACATTAAAGACGACAGCGTCTAAGTTTATGAAGGTAAATTAAACAAAAAACACTATTGATAGTATATGAAGCCTACAAAAACAACCTAATTATATAGTTGAAAATTGTTAAAAAAACAACTTAATTGTTAAAAATTGTTGATTTGATTATGATTTGTAGTTGTTATGTAATGTGTATTTTGTGAATCAATTCAGAAGTTAGAAATGATTAGTGTCTAAATTCACAAAGGTAAATTAAAAAAAAGCTCTCTAAACTATATGAAGCCAGCAAAAACATACTAAAACAAAACACAAAGAACCAATTAGAGTTTCTTAAATAAGAATTTTTTTTAAATAGTTAGTGTGAAATAATAGAAATTAACAGTTAATTTCATTATACACACTTTTGTTGTAAGAAAAACAGTGAATTTCATTGTTTTAATCACATGTTTATACTAATAATAATAAATTTTAGAAAATGGATTTAAAAATTTGCAAATGGAACTATACATTTCCAAATTTTATCATAAAAGCTTATTTGTTGTCAAAAGTATATTAAATTATACAAATTATTTCCAAAAAATTAAAAATTATATGTTTAAAACGATTTTAACGTATGAAAATGATGAGGATTGTAACAATTTTACGCTGTGAGTTTGTCTCCTAATGATGCGTTACATGTGATATTTTTTGTCGATATATATGCGTTATTAAATTATATTATATTTTTGTCCAGATATATACGGTTCATTATAATGATGATGATTATGATATTTTTCCTCTAGATTGGTTAACCAAAAAATTAATTAAAATATAAACGCTTATAAGTTGATAAAACTAAGGTTTTGAAGTTTTTAGATTTTTTAGATTTTTTTGTATGTAATTTTTATTGTATTAATTAAAATTAATTCTATTTTATGATAATTGTCACTCATAATTAATGGTTTTATTTAAGAATTACACAATTATGAAACTGATCAGTATTTCGAGTAAATGGTAGAAGAATAGGCTTATGGTAGCTTGGAGATAAAGATAGAAAAATTAACTTAGAGACAAAAATGATTGATTCATAATTTGATTTATAATTTGATTCATAGTTTTTTATTTATAACGTTTAATTTGTGAACCAACTCAGAGATGATTATCGTACAAGTTCATGAAAATAAGTTATAATGAAACACTCTTGATAGTATAAGAAACCACCAAAAACAACCAAATTATATAGAAAACTCAAAGCACCAATTGAGTTTTTCAAAATAAGAATTTTTGTTTTGTTTTAAAAAATGTAATGCTAATTAATATAAATTAACTGTTATCTTATTATTTTTGACGCCTGTCTATAAAGATAATAATAAAATGATTTAAAAATTTTATATAAATTTAAAAATATATAATTTCTCATTTATAGATCGTATCAGAAAATCTTATTTGTGATAAAAAATAGATACAAAAATCATATAAACCGTATCTCAAAAGGTAAAAATTGTGTGCTTAAAAATAATTATATATATAAAAATAATGAAGAATATAACAATCGTATGTTGCGATATTGCCTCTTATTTATGAAAAATGCTTTTCTAGGGTATTCAAATTTTGTCTCCAAATTGGTTAACCAAAACAATTAATTAATATAATAACCCATATATGTCGACAAAAAGATAGGATTTCAAATTTCTTAGATTATTAAAGATTTTATTTTTTGTATGTGATGTTTATCTTGTCAGTTTAGACTACTTCTATTCTATTATTCAGAAAACATTTGTTGTCACTCAAATATGAAATTTTATTGAACGATTACACAATTAAGAAACTGATTAGTATTTCAAATAAATAGTTGAAGAATGGGGCTTATAGTAGTTTGGATATCATGTTAAAAATGATTTAAAATTTGATTTATAATTTTGAAGTATAATGTTGTATGTTGTGAGCTTGCCTCTCATTTATGAAAAAAATGTAGTTATAAAATATTCAAATTTTGTATCCAAGTTGGTTAACAAAGAAAGTAGTTAATAGAGTAAAAACATATGTTGACAAAAAAATAAGAAATATTTTATATCCAAGTTGCAAAAATTTCACGTTGACTAGGTCAAAAAGAGTATTATCTGGCTTTTATTATAAACACACCAAAACATATATATCTTACATGATAATTTTTAAAGTTATTGATAATTTCTGTAAATTAACTAACAAGTTAAATGTTTAGGGGACATGAAGAAAAAAGGAAAAATTACACGTTGACTAGGTCAAAGAGTAATATCTGGCTTTTGTTATAGACACACAGAACATATATATCTTATATAATTAATTTTTAAAGTTAGTGATAATTTCTGTAAACGAACTAACAGTTTAAATATTTAGGCGATATGAAAAAAAAACAAGATTCACGTTGACTAGGTAAAAAAGTAATATCCGCTTTCGTTATAAACAGACCACAACATATATCTTACATTATTCTTCTTCTTCGTGCCCTATCTCTCTGTGTTACTATTACACGAAGTGAGAGTTTTAGGGAGAAGAGGAAAGATGGAGATCGAGTCACCACCGCCTCTGAATAGCAGCAGTATCCAGGAGATAAGAAAAGAATCATTCGAAGCGGCAGTCCGTAAATCTTACGCCTCCGACGTAACCCTCGTCGGAGAAGTAAGAAAGTCTTCGTCTTGGATCAAATCTACGTTCCTTGGAAAAGGCTCTTATGGTTCGGTTTATCTAGCCACAAGCGACAAAGACAAAACGACGGTGGTGGCCATCAAATCTGCAGAAATTTCAAAAGCGTCGAGCCTCATAGACGAGAAAAGAATCTTAACTCGTCTTGCATCTCCTTTCGTCGTCCGTTGCTATGGGGACGAGATTGCATGTGAAAGTACTATGTTTGGTGACGAGAGAACGAATTACAATCTGATTCTCGAGTACTGCTCCGGTGAAAGCCTCGCCATCTTGATGAGTAGTAATGGAGGACGATTACCGGAGAAGAACGTTAAAGTATTCGCTAGAGATATCCTCTATGGTCTCTTGTACATCCACAGCAAGAAAATCATCCATTGCGACATTAAACCGGGCAATATCTTACTAAATCCTGTCAATAACCGGTTAAGATCTAACGAGTATTTGGCAAAAATTGGTGATTTCGGTTTAGCGATGGAGAAAGGTTCGATGGAGTACGGGAACGGATCGGGTCACAAGAGAGGCACCACGAGGTACATGGCTCCCGAGCTTGTAAGCCATGGGATTGTGGACTACGGTGTTGACACGTGGGCTTTCGGATGCACGGTTTTGGAGATGTTAACTGGACAAGAACCTTGGGGAGAATATAGTGATAATATTGGTTCTGAAGATTTGGTCAATCTCATTGGTCAAAGCAGTTACATTCCCTATATACCGGATTGGTTATCTGAAGATGCAAAGATTTTCTGAGGAGATGTTTGGTTAAGGAGCCTGGTTTGAGGTGGGGGATAGGTTCACTCATTAACCATCCCTTTTTCAATTCGGAAGTTGAAGAGTCTCATAACGGTTTTATATATGAATGACTGACTGATTGGATCACATTGTAAGTTTCTTATTCCCTATTAGTTTTACAGTTACAGTATCAAGTTGTAATTTCAGTAACAATTTATCATTTTGTTGATAGTTAGCAATTCAAATCACAATACAATGGTAGATGTTTCGTTATTAGTATACCATTCCATAATTATGAAAGATTGTTATTAGTATAAGTCAGTGACAATGTCTCGTTAATGTGTAATGTGATTTTGACAGATCCACAAACTTTAAAAAGAGCATGCCAATAAGAGGGTTCATCATCCCTCGTTCAATTTTGGGACTTGAAGAGTCTCATAACGGTTTTGCATATTGAATCACATTGTAACTTTATGATTTACAATTAATTTTACAGTTGCATAATCAAGTTGTGAGAAAACGATCCTGTTTCAGTATCAATGATTTTTGATAATTTGATAATCTTAAAAAATGATGAATATGATAACAATTCATTGTGAGATAACATCTCATTTATGAAAAATCTATCCAATTTTTGCCTTCGTTCTGCTTAACAATACAAATTAATTAAGATAGTAATGTATACTGAAACATTAGCTTTTGAATTTTTTGATAATTTGGTTTACGATGTTTTTAGTGGTATGAGATATGACAAATCTTTTTGTGAAATTTTTAAATATATTATTCGGCCAATTAATTAAGTGACGTTTTGACTGAGACTCATGGTGCCACACTCTTAGCAACGAAAATTTTGTTTGGATAAGATTTTTATATTAAAAATTATTAAAAATAATGTTATATTGATGAAAAGTTTGGTCTTACTAATGAATTCAAGTAATAATTTATCTAAAAGAAAAATCAAATATCATTATCCAAATTTTGTGTTTTATGACACAGTAGTCATAGTAAAGTACTTTAATACTTGAGTATTTGTTATTGGCAAGCGGTTTCTATAGCTGAAAAAATCAATAAAATTATGAAAATATAATAACACTAACAAAAAAAGAGAGCAAAAGTCTGTAAACAAATCATAAACCAGTGAATTGTAGAGGGGATGATAACTTTGGGATAAAGCTATAATAATCAACTTAGATGTTAAAATGGTTGTGGTCAAGTTCAGGACGCCAAATTCAAAGAACTCATTGATGAGGAAGAATTTTTAAAATGAGAAATTGTTAGTTTTTATTTAGGAAGTTAAATTAATGTTGATTAATATTTTGAAGCTTGTAATATTAATAATAATTTTTAGAAAATTTTATTTTTTGAAAAAATTTAGAACTATCTACTACACTTATATATAATTTATCAGAAAATCTAATATGTGGACGAGGAATGGATGAAATTATGTTAATCCTATATAAAAAATATGCGAAAACGATTAAAATACCTCAAAATGATGAATATGATAGCTTTACGTTTTGGAAAATTTATTTAAATTTTGCCTCTGATTTGCTTAACAATACAAAAAGATTTAAGAAATACCACTTTCATAATATCGCTTTTCAAAGTTACTATTGATTGATGTCTATTTTTAAAAATACACTTTTTATAAGTGTCACCAGTTCTGCATTTATAAAAGGTTTTTAAAACCATATTTATAAGGGTTTATAAAATATTTTTTATAAATTTTTTGTAAAAAATATTGTAAAGTTTTTTATAAAGTTTATAACATGATTATTATCTTATAAATATGTTTTATTAACACTTATAAATTTAAATTTTATAAACACTTCCTGAACCCGTCAATAATATCTAAAGCTTTCTAATGCTTTTTCTATACATAGAAAAATTGGAACAAAGTAAGAATTGGGTTTTCCCCTAATCGAAAAAAGGAAACAGAGAAGCAAAAAAAGGAAAACTTGAGTCCCACCCAATTCACTTTCGTTTTCCTTTTTTCACATTCTCATGAAATCGTTTCGTTTTCTTATGTCTTCTTTATCACATTGGACTCTCAACCTGCAAAAATATAGAGATCACAAACGAGAAGTTGTAGAAGTTACTAATTCTCATTCTTGAAAGAAGCTTATGGTTCGGTTTATCTAGCGACTAGTAAGAGCGAGAAACACAAAACAGCGGAGAGGGCTATCAAAAGTTCAGAGCTTTCACACACTTCAAGCCTCATGGACGAAGGAAGGATCTTAATCCGTTTACAATCTCCTTTTGTAGTTGCTGCGGCGAAGAGATTGCACGGGAAGAGAACGATCTTCATCAATTCGGAGATTGTATGCAATACAATTTGATACTGGAGTATTGCTCGGGCAAAACTATTGCGGACTTGATCGAGGATAATCACGGAGAGCTACTTGAGTTGGAGGTGAAGGTATTCGCTAGAGATGTGTTGTCTGGTCTCACATACATCCACGACAGAAATATCATTCATTGCGACATTAAACCAGACAATCTCTTACTCTGCCCTACCGATCACTAGTTAAGGCCTAACAGGTATTTGACCAAGATTGGGGATCTTGGATTAGCTATGGAGAAAGGGTCGCTAGAGTATGGGAACGGATATGGCCATAAGAGAGGTACTACGAGGTATATGGCTCCAGAGCTTATTAGCCACGTGATTAGAGACTTTGGAGCCGATGTGTGGGCTTTTGGATGTACGGTGTTGGAGATGCTATCCAGAAAAGCCGTTTGGGGAGAATATGGTGATCTTGATTCTGATCATTAGGTTTATCTCATTGGTCACAGCGATCGCATTCCTCATGTACCGGGTTGGTTGTCTAAACAACCACTAGACTTTTTGAGCAGATCCTTGGGGAGAGATGTTCACAAGAGGTGGTCTAGTCATTCACTCATGAACCATCAGCAGACTTGGTTCATGTGCTGTTTCTTGGCGCTTTGGTATTTGATTATGAAATATTAATAAGCCCCGCACCATTTCAATACAAGCCTGCACTGGACCAGTAGCAGACTTGCTTCCTTTACAGCATTGAGGTCTCCGTCATTAAAACTGAAGTTATTTGTTAGTCTTGCAATCCCATTCTCCTCGATTTCTCAAATCCTTCATGACCTGTCTCCCACAGACACTGGTAATAAGAATCCCCTGTTTCTTGAATCAGTGATAGTGGGAAACAGACTTCAACACAGTTCCATTTTCCGTTTTGCTCTTCCTCTGATCGAAAGCAGCACCAACATAAGCGTCAACTGATTGCTTAACAATAAAGCAAAAAACAAAAATGATTTTGGAGTTTCAAAAACAAAGATCGGAGTTTTAAGAGAAGGCAAACCTACAAATACAAGTTAAGAGTCTAAAATCAGGGTCATCATCCAGCTGCAAGGGGCTGTTGCAACGAGGACAGCGTTTGGTGTTTTCAATGATACAAGCATCGCTGTTTAATAAATCCAAGATACCATTCAACCAAAGAGAAGCATTGTTGCAAGTCAAGGGTCAATGTGACTTGAGCCGGCAATTCCAACAGAATGTGTGACCACACAAACACACCACACCATGTTAACAATAAACCAAACTGCTCAATAAAATTCCGATTCGTAATCCAACATTCATAAAACGTCGATTACACGTACCATGTTAAGAACTCCGACAAGAAAGCTTAACACCGGGAAAGTATCCGGGAAAACCCATGGAGAGAAAAGGAGGAAGCTAACAAACTTTACAAAAGGTTCATAATGAAAATGACGACAAATTCTTAGCTGAAAATAAGAATCCCGCAACCCATAAACTCGGCCCATTACGGATATTGATATGGCCCAAGAACTGTCCACGATGACTGGCCCACTCCAATCTTGTTATTTGTATCAAATCCTTTTCACCCAAACAACCTTGTCCTCAAGGTTGGAAATCTGGAAACCTCTTCAGAAGCTCGTAAAGTAGCTCCCAAGTTGCTTCCTATGCAGGTTGATTCGCCCATTTAACCAACACCATAGTTGCAGCACGACCCTGTCTTTTAACCATCTTCCTGTCCAACACCACTTCTGGACGTTTGATCTCCACATCAGATACAGTCGACGGAAGCATAGAGGAAGTAGTGACATCGCCGACCACCATTTTGAGCTGTGACACATGAAACACGGGGTGAATCTGAGAAGATGACGACATACACAGTTTGTAAGCCACTGTCCCGCAACGATCGATAATCTCGAATGGCCCGTAGTACTTAGGCGCTAATTTTTGGTTGGAGTGGAGAACAACTGCTTCCTGCAGATACGGCTGCAGCTTGACAAAAACCTAGTCCCTGACGTTTAAGTTACGTTCAGTACGGTGCTGGTTCACCAACTGTATTATACGGTGTTGCGCTCGGCGTAAATGGAATTTCAGAATGAGCAACATCTTCTCCAGCTCCTCCATGGTCTGAGCCACCACCGCCACCTTTGATTCTCCGGGAAGATAAGGAAGATGTTGCGGGGGTGCTTGTCCGTATACAGCCTCGAAAGGAGTGGTCTGCTGTATGAAAAATGGTGTTGTACCAATACTCTGCGAGCGGCAGCCATTTAGACCAAAGATGCGGCTTATCACTTCACATACAACAGAGGTAAGTCTCCAACCCTCTGTTTACCACCTCTGTTTGTCCATCACTCTGAGGGTGATACGCAGTAGAATGATTGAGAGAAACACCTTGTAAGCTGAACAATTCTGTCCAAAACTCGCTAACCAACACTGTATCCCGATCACTGACTATCGAACGAGGACAGCCATAGAGTTTAAAGATGTGGTCGAGGAATGCCTGAGCTACGGTGGGGGCTGTATACGGATGAGCCAACGCAATGAAGTGAGCAGCCTTACTGAGACGATCCACCACGACATAGATGACCGTTTTACCGAAAGAAACCGGAAGACCATCAATGAAATCCATGGAGATATCTGTCCAGATTGTTTCAGGGATAGGAAGCGGCTGCAGTAACCCTGGAGATGCTGCAGTATCGTATTTATATGGCTGACAAACACTGCATTGTCGGATATATGCTTGAATGTCTTTCGCCATTCCCTCCCAATAGAAAATTCCCTTTACTCGCTGTGGAGTAACATCCTGTCATGAATGACCACCTCCACTAGAACCATGTAACCACTCCAAGATTGTATTCTGCAGTTGCGTATTATCAGGAACCACGAGCTTGTTCTTGCGGCGAAAAATACCTTGATTCCAAGAAAAATGGTTTTAGCATTCGGTTGTTGTTGGAGCAAATTGATGAGCTCCTGTATTCCCGGATCCGAGTGGTAACTCGCCTGAATCTGCTGCATAAGATCACATTCCAACACCGGTAATGCCATATGAAGAATCTCTGCTCCATCCATTCGAGAAAGTGCATCAGCTGCAATATTCTCTTTCCCTTGTTTATACTGAATCTCATAATCAAACTCAAGCAACTTAGGTAACCACTGTTTCTGAATTGGTGTATTCAAGGTAACCACCGTTACTGAATTGGTGTATTCAATCGCTGCTCCAACAGATAATTGAGGCTACTTTAATCACTTTTGATTATGAAATGATTCAATAACAAGTAATGCCTTCATTTTTGCACAGCAAACACCACCGCAAGAAGTTCCTTCTCATAGATAGAGAGGAGCAATTTTTTACCCTTGACATGGCGGCTGATATAAGCAAGCGGATGACCCTCCTACATCAACACTGTACCGATACCATGCCCACACACATCTGTTTCCACAACAAAAGGCTTCTCAAAACAGGGCAGAGCTAACACTGGGGCTACACACACTGCTTGTTTCAGCTTGTTAAAAGCTTGTTCAGCTTCATCTGTCCAAAGAAAACCATCTGTTTTTGTAAGTTCCGTCATTGGCCGAGCAATAGCGCCAAAATGCTGAACAAAACGTCGATAATAGCCGACTAAGCCCAAAAAGCCCCGGAACTGTTTGAGATTTTTGGGAATAGGCCAGTCCTGCACCGCCTGCACCTTAACTGGATCCGTCGAAATACCTGAGGCTTGGATGTAATGACCCAAGTACTCCACACGATCAGTAGGAAAGAAAAATTTACTCCTTTTGGCATAAAGGTGATGCTGTCTCATCAAATCAAAGACCTCCCGAAGATGATCTATATGTGATTCCAAGGAGACACTATATATGGGAATATCATCAAAGAAAATAAGAACACGTTTCCTCAATAATGTGCGGAAGACAGCATTCATAAGACCTTGAAATGTTGCTGGAGCATTTGTAAGGCCGAACGGCATCACAATGTATTCATAATGACCATTGTGGGTTTTAAAAGCCGTCTTGTGAATGTCCAAAGGGTCCATACACACTTGATGATACCCCGCCTGAAGATCGATCTTGAAATAGACAGCTGATCCTCCCAACTCATCAAATCTTCGATAAGAGGTATAGGAAAACGGTCCTTCACCGTAAGAGCATTCAACCCCTGATAGTCTACACATAAATGCCACGACCCGTCTTTCTTCTTCACCAAGACCACGGGTGACGCATATGCACTAGAACTATTTTGAATTGTGCCCGCGGCAAGTAATTCCTGAACCATCTGGTCAGTCTCATTCTTTTGATGAATAACATAACGATATGGACGTTGATTAACCAGGTTAGCACCCTCAATAAGTGGTATCCTATGGTTATGCAATTCTCGGAATGGAGGTAACTCACGAGGTTCTTCAAACACATCAACATAAGCTGAAAGGAGTGATTCAACTTGTGAATGCGGCGGTGCGCTTAACGAGTGTCTCCAGGGAAAAAAATTGGTTTGGAGCTTCCTCTTCCACCTCTTGAACACAAATCATGGACAACTGCGCTTCATTCTCCCGCAACTTACTCAGTCGTTTAGCTTTTAATTCCCTGACATAATCTTTTTTTATTCCCCGTAGCAAGATCTTCTTGTTGTTATGCAGCTTGAAAAGCATTGTAAGTTCATTAAAGTCCCATGTAATAGGTCTCCATTGTGCTAACCATTCCACTCCCAACACCATATCATAACCACCAAGGGGTAGAACCATGAGATTAGCCGAGAATGAAGTATTCTGAAACTCCCATTCAAAATTTTTGACTTTGTTTTGAGCTCCCACTTCCCTGCCGTCAGCTACAATTATCCGAGCCAAACCTATTGGCTTAAGCTCACAACCCAACTTAGCCACTGCCTTCAGATCAATGAAGTTGTGTGTCGACCCTGAATCAACCAAGACATAGAGCGTCTTCTTGCCACACATAGCCTTAACCCGCATTGTTTGGAATCATGTGATGCCCTCCATAGCATTCACTGAGATTTATGCTACCTGAACTTCACCTTCCTCATAACTGTCCAATAAACCCTGCACGACATCAATCAAAGAATCCCCATATTCGTCTTCTGGACAAGTAAGTGCAAACAACTGCGTCTTCTTATGTTTCAAGTAACGCTCCAGTGTATATTTTCCATCACAAAAGTAACAAAGACCTGCAGCTCTCCTTTTACTCATCTCCTCCTTGGACAGGAACGACCAAGGCCTGCCCTCTCTTGGTTTCTCCTTGACTGCAGCAACAGGTTGCTTAGCCTCGTACTCTTTTCGAACCCCTCCTCCACTCACAAGATTTTGTCCTTTGTGTTTTGGCTGAGACCAAGATGAAGTTGTGTTCACAGCTGGATGAGCTTGCTCATAAAGCCGTCCCAACACCAAACACTGACGGACTGTGCATTTGAGTATCAATCCGTAACCCCACCATGTACGCACTCACCAAATAAGCTTCCGAGAGATTAAAACGGTTGCGTATGAGTTCAAACTTGCCATGATACTCCACAATTCCATTAGTTTCGTGTAATTGCTTGAGCTTAGCGATCGGATCGTCGAAAACCTCCTCGAACCAATCCTGCAACAACATTTTCTATGACTCCAGTCGTACAAAATCCCCAGGTAAGCTGTCGACTGCAGAACCGATTGATGCCATGCCACTGCTAATCCTTCAAAATGAATCAAAACCAAACCCACTTTTACATCATCAGGTGTATTATCCATCAAAAAGACCTGTTTAGCTTCACCCAGCCATTCCTTATCTTCGTCCCATCAAACCGTGGAAAATCAGTGTACGGAGCTAACGATCCGTTACGACCCCGTCCGACCTCCTGCGGCTGGGTTGATGGCGATGATCCCACCATCGGTGATTTTCCATGGCTCGAAGAAGCATTATTCTGCATCGTGAGGAAACAAAAAATTTCAAACACCTCAGCAATGTTCTGTTTCACCTCCGTTGCCAGCCGTTTAACATCAGCTGAAACTCGATCCACCTCCGTTGTGATCTGACTAGATAAACAAGAATCCATCTCATCGATCCTCGCCTGTGTCATCTCCACCTCTTTCATCATAGCTTGCGAACGAGTTTCAGTCATCGTTTCCAAGGATCGTAAGGCTCTGATACCTTTGTTAACAATAAACCAAACTTCTCAATAAAACTTCGATTCGTAATCCAACATTCATAAAATATCGATTACACGTACCATGTTAAGAACTTCGACAAGGAAGCTTAACACCGGCAAAGTATTCTGGGAAACCCACGGAGAGAAAAAGAGGAATCTAACAAACTTGACAAAAGGTTCATAATGAAAATAACGACAAATCCTTAGCTGAAAATAATAATCCCGCAACCCATAAACTCGGCCCATTACGGATACTGATACGGCCCACGAACTGCCAACGACGACTGGCCCACTCCGATCTTATTATTTGTATCACACCAAAATCAAGACAAGGCTCATCATCTTCTAATAGATCCTCGTGACGCTCGATGGCGTAATCTCAACCCAAAACAGGATACCATTTGCTCGATTCTTTGTTGCTCTCCATGAAAGATCCCAGAACGTAGCTCTCGTACATCCCCTTCACAGCTGGTCTTCTGAGTTTCTCAATTGTGTCCGCTCCAACGGGCGCACCACAGTCTCGGTTAGGGCAAAAGAGTGTTACTACTCTCTCTTCCTCGTTGTTGTTGTTCTTCGTCTTCTCCACCAGAAGTTTGCTAAGGTGATATCTCCAACAAGTTTTGCAAAACTTGTGTGAACAGAAGGGTGTGGAAACTAGATAATCGCCATAGCAATGGGTCTCATGATATGCAAAACTAGAAACTCATTCGTTTTCTTGACTTTGTTACCGTTTTATGTACAACAAGTTGGGCTTGCGGAGTAACAAATCAACATAAGGAGATGGGTCTCGCCGATGAAGATGGGCCACGCACAATCACTCACTTTGGGTGGGAAAATTAATAAAAGGATTGGAAGGAATATTTTCGGATTCGTTCTCTGACATAGTTGTTAAATTTTTTTTTTGGCGTTTAGCGGGAATCTCCGTGTCTCACCTTCCCGTCGTTGTCTCCGTTTCGGTGCGTCGTCGGTAAGTTTGTAATAGGCGTTTATATGAACATTGGGTTACGGTTGAGTTGAATAACAAAATACATTTTCGTTATCAAAGGTATCATAGCTAAACAATTCTCGGAAACTATGGAGACTCGAACCCAGGCGAAGCTGAAAGAGAAGGAAACGGAAACCTCAAAGATCGACGACATGGAGCAACGTCTATCCAAACGTTTTGCAGCAGAGATCAAAAAGGTTTCTATGGAGATGCGGCAGTATCTATCAGATGTTCTCGAATCAGTTCGGGGTCTTGCGATACAGAAGACGGCGTCGTCGATTCAGGGTCTTTCTTCCATGACGGTGGTACCTTCATCGGGGGACGCTCCGACACATCACAATGTTGGTCGAGGTCATAAAGTTCAGATTCCTCATTTTGCAGGCGCCACCCGACTAGCTAAGGTGGATTTCCCACGTTTTAATGAAGAATGTATGAAGGAGTTGTTGACTAAGGTGGAGCAAGTCTTTCTGATGGATCATACAACAGAAGATTTGAAGGTGGGGTTAGCATCGATCCATTTTAATGGGGCTGCCGAAGCTTGGCACCAGTCGCTTCTGCAGTCTGAAGAAATAGGGCCGGAAATCATGTACGACTGGAGGTCGTATAAGACACTTTTACAGGAACGTTTTGCTGAAATATTGGATGATCCGATTGCTGAGTTGAAGTTATTGCAGGAACCATCTGGGATTGTGGAGTATCATGAAAGATTTGAACGGATTCAGAATCGTGTTCACTTATCCGAAGCTTATTTGGTCAGTACTTACCTCGCTGGGTTACATAATGAAACACAAATGCATATTCGAATGTTTCAACCACAAACGATTCGACAGTGCTTGGTGTTGGGGCGGCTATACAAACAAGCTCATCCGAGAAGGTCGGCGAGTAATCAGTGGTCAGCTACTAAGGGTTTGTCTCAGAACAGAGGATCTGTTCATATTAAGAAGGAAGAAGAGATTAAACCCATGATGACCAGTAATTGGGACAGAGCACAAGGAGTTAAGCCTCAACAGTTTCTTTCACCCAAAGAAATGAGCAAACGGAGAGCTGCCGGACCCATTATTTCAAATTGCCGAACAACAAAAAGGTTTTGTTACATGGAGTTAAGAAAGGGTCGGTCAAGGAAGTTAAAGCCGTGAAGTTGAATAAACTGCAAGATGATAAAAATCAGTTGGCAATGATTTGGGCTCAAGATGCGAGTGAGTCTAATCCAATTGAATTGTGTTCGTTGGAATTATGCGAAGAAACTCTGCAACTAGCTCCAGCAGTGGAACAGTTGTTGACAGAGTATCATGACCTATTCAAAACACTCAATTCACTTCCACCTTTTTGCCCAAATAATAATCACAAAATATCGTTGGTTGAAGGAGTTAACCCGGTTAATCATCGGCTTTACCGATACACAATATATCAAAACAACAAAATTGATAAGATGGTACAGGAACTGTTGGTAGTGCACTCGATTTTGTTCCTTTACCATCTTATGCAGTATATCAAAAGAACAAAATACGATTCAGGCCAGCTCGAGTGCATTCGCAACACCTGTGGTCTTGGTAAAAAAGAAGGACGGATCATGGCATTTATGTGTGGACTATCTGGGGTTGAACAATTTGACAGTGAAAGACCGATATCCCATTCCTTTGATAGAATACTTAATTGATTGATTTACGAGCAAGATACCATCAGGTGCGGATGGAACCAGCTGATGTGCGCAAAACCGCTTTCAAAACGCATAGTGGACACAAGGAGATGGGCCTCGCCGATGAAGATGGGCCACGCACAATCACTCACTTTGCATGGGAGAATTAATAAAAGGATTAGAAGGAATATTTTCTGTTTCATTCTCTGTCATAGTTGTTAAAGTTGTTTTGTGTCGTTTAGCGGGAATCTCCGCGTCTCACCTTACCATCGTCGTCTCCGTTTTGGTGCGTCGCTAGTAAGTTCGTAATCAGCGTTTATATGAACGTTGGGTTACGGTTAAGTTGAATAAATAAATACATTTTCGTTATTAGACTTGAATTGAAAACTTGAACCAACCCTAAGTCCGCCAGAAACTTGTCCATGCCTTCACCCAAACAATCTGAAGCCTTGAACGAGTTTCATCGGAGACGGATTAGGATTACAGTTGTATCGGACTTCGCAGCGAGAAGACTTCCGAGATCTGATTGATTTCTTTCATCATCTTCTCACCAATTTCTTTGATTGTAATAACGGAATAAAGTCTCTAGCCATCGGTTTCCATAGCTGAAAAAATCAGTAGAGTTATGAAAATGTAATGACATTAACAAAATAAAAGAACAAAAGTCTGTGAGAACTTTGTAAATTGATGGACGCGATAAAATACCAGCGTTGAAGAAGAAAAGTAAGCAACTTAGAGGTTAAAAATGGTTGTGGTGAAGTCTCAGAATCAAAGTTAAAAAGACTCATTGATGAGGAAGAATCTTATAAAATGAAACATTATTAATTTCTACTTAACAAGTTTAATGTTAACTAATAAAAATTAAATGTATATCGACACATATATGTATCAATAATAATTTTTAGAACATTTTGATTTTTCAACAAATATAAAATTATATATTAGGGGTTATCTATATCTTATCGGAAATATAATAATGCATACATGTTGACAAAAAAATTAGCTTTTGATTTTTTTTATAATTCGGTTTACAATGCTCTTGTGGTATGAGGCATGGTATATCCTCTTGTGATATTTTTAAGTATATCACTCAGCCTATAAATTATTATCTACTAAATAAACATAGCGGATAAGACTCAATATCACATAATAGATTGTACTTTTGAATTAAGCTAAACAAGAATAAATGTAACTAAAGTAAGCAATGCTTATAAAAGATGTAGTAAATTCAATTGGAGAAAAAAAGCTAGGCTTAAGGAAGTTCTTAGGTGAATCGGAATTGCAAACTAAAAAGCCGTTACAAATTTTATGAAGAACTGAAACACAATGATCAAATCAGCCAACTTCACTGCAGAGATTATATCTGTCTAAATTTCGAATTCTAAATTTCTTTGCAAATTTAACAGTTCATACAAGCATTAGTCCATGTTCAATTGTTCACAAAATCCTTAAACCAAATTTCTTTGCAAATAGGTATTTTGCTCATCTAAGATAGTTCAGGGAATCAATGATACTTTCGCATCTATTAATTGACCTTAATTCTGAATTCTAGATGATCAAAATAGAATTAGCATTAAACTCAATCCAAATAAAGAACTATGTGACTATTCCTATAAGTATTTTTAGATCTAACCATTCATCTTTAACCGTTGAATAATCATAAACCTAACAAGTAAACTATTCAAACATGGTGATTGAAACAAACATCATGAAAAAAAAGTAACGCAATAAAGAAATTCGTAAAAGATACAAAGGGAGTTCGAATTCTTTTCTTGGAATGAACATTGTACGTAATTGTCTCCCCCAAAGGTCTCGAAAAACCCTCTCTCAAATTCTTGATAAAAGAAAACTTAGTATGAACAATGACCAAATAAACTTATAGGCTAAAAAATTTAGAAGGGCTATATTGCAAATAGATGAAATTTTTGGGCTAACTTATAATTCTTCAAATTACTTTTATAAACATGCCAAGGATGTGTCTTCGTGCACGGTATCGACCGACACCAAGTCCAAAATAGCTCTCTGACTTGATCTTTCAGCAACATCATTTTTTTGGTTCCAAAATGCTCCAACATCTCCAAATAAGTTCAAAACATACATAAACTTGCAAATACTCGAAAAGACTCAAAAAATACCAAAACTACTCTACATATAAGACCTATATCATGGTCAATAACCCGGAAAATCTATGATATATCAGTAATTTTCCTGACTAACTATACCAATTCCGACCCACAATCCATAACAGTGATCCAAAATCACCATTGCTGTCCTCTTTTAAGTTTAAAGTGTGAGGTCTCCTCGTGGGAATATCGATCAAAGAAAATACTCTTACTTCTGGTTTCTTTCCTCTCTCTTTTCTCACTTCCTTTGTCAATTTTTTTCTACTTTTGTAGGGTATCATTATAGTTTTTCTATCGATAGCTTTTTCTTCATATTCTTACAGGATTTGTTTCTTGGACAAGCTTCCAGGAGACGCGAGAACTAACGTGTTTGATAGCCAAATTCCCGGTTCACTTCCTTACCACCTATATGCCAAGCCCCAAGATAGAAAAATTTAGTTCATTAGGTGTGAAGTCTTCCTTGGATCCTTCACCCAAAGAGATATGGGCGACATTGGTAGGTCAACCTACTTAAGGATTTTCCATTCAGTAAAATCTGTAGTCAATGGATGAAATATATTCACTAAAGTGTTAGCTAAAACGATTAGTTCCAAAAAAAGCTCAAAGTTGCCGACTGAGTTTTGACTCAACAAAAACAGCAGACTGACTCAACAAAAACACTAAAACGACTCAGACAAGAAACAAACGAAAAGAAAATGGCGTTAGTAAACGATGAAAACCCTCCCCTAGACTTACTTCACACCATCTTGGTGTGAAAATGAATCAAGAGAAAGGGAAAACAGCCGTAAATAGAAGGATAATAAAAGAAAATAAAAACTTACCAGTGGACTCCCTCCCACCAAGCGCTTGTTTCAAGTCATTAGCTTGACTAATGAGCACAAATGCTAGTCATGAGAATCAAAAGGCTGAGTCGATACACATTTGGTCCTTCTCCTATTGCGGTAAGAAACAAAATATGAAAATAGACATACAATTTTCCATGGGAAAAATGCCATTTAAATCGCGTACTTACACATTTGGACAAAATAAAGCATAGACTTTTGTGAAAGCCATTTAAAACCCCAAATTATGTTTAACAATCTGGTTTAATCATAGACTTAAGTTGACTAGACCAAATTAGACTCGTCGCTAAACTGCTTAACAGAACGAATTAACGGGGTTAATATCCGTTTAAAAAGTCTGTTAACTAAATCGACGTCGCTCTAAAATTCGCAAAACAAAAAACAATGGGAGAGTATCAGCTTCTTCTTCTTCAATATCAGCTTCTTCTTCTTCAATATCAGCTTCTTCTTCCTCATTATCAGCATCTTCTTCTTCAATATCAGGTCCACATTCAATTTCATCAGAATCACCATCACCATCAGGAACAACCTCGCACGAATCAATCACATCCTCGCACGAATCAATCACATCCTCAGGTGTGGGTTCTCGTTCTTCGACCAACTCTGTTTTCTTATATCTACGGGGTGTGAGCTTCTTCCTTCTTCCTCTCGGCATTTTCTTCTCGACTGTGAGAAATCAAGAGAACATAAGTTTAAAGGGTTAAGAAAAGAAAGAATCGAAAGGGTATAATCGATTTGTGAATTTGGGGATTTAGGGTTGGAGAGGAGAATGAAATCGATTTTGAGAATTAGGGATGAGTTACTGTCGATTTGGGGTTTTTTGCGAATTTCAGAGCGACGTCGTTTTAGTTAACAGACGTTTTAAACGGATATTGACCCTGTTAATTCGTTCTAATAAGCAGTTTAACGACGAGTCTAATTTAGTCCAGTCAACTTAAGTCTATGATTAAACCGGATTGTCAAACATAATTTGGGCTTTAAATGGCTTTCGCAAAAATCAATGCTTTATTTTGTCCAAATGTGTAAGTACGCAATTTAAGTGGCATTTTCTCCAATTTTCCATAGGAAATAGACAATATTCTCATCAAGGTAGTCTACTACAAATAGAGCATTTATCTTGAAATATTCCTTGATAATTGCATGATCATGAGAATCAATTGCATTTGGTGGTAAGATAAAGTCAACTATAGGCTTAAACGAGTTTGTCACAAAATGATCAACTTCATCTCCATCAATAATGTAAAACAAAATATTCTCATTCTTGTGATTATTCATAACCTTAGGATTTTCTATCTCATTCAAGATCTTATCGCATCAAGTTCATTCCCTAGGTATGATATCTCAAGAAGAGATCTAGATTCCTCTAGCAGTAAAGATCTAAAATCGAGATCATGTTTATTTAAAGTACAAAGATAATTAATATCATAGCATACATCATGATAATCCCTAGCAAACTTTTCTATTGTTAGGGTTTCTAGTCTCTGAGTCTCGTATACTAGATCATAACATTTATCAATGAGCATGGAAGTAGACAAATCAGAAGCTATATCTCCAATACAAGGCATGTGAGTATCCTCATAATCTTATAATTCCGAAGTTGAGTTGCATGTACCTTTTAGTTGGCATGATGGAACAGAATATATTACCTCATGCAGTGCGTGAGCTACCATTATCTCATCAAATGTGAACTCTCTTCCTTTCAATGCAGCCTGATGTGACATGAGTTTCAGTCGGATCATAATTGCTACGTTACTCAATGTCAACATCGGATTCTTTGTAAAGCTCCTCCAACTCCACTTTCTGCTCTGGTGTGAGTATCCTTTTATCAAATGGTGGCTCCACACATGGCTCACCTTGAATGTAATCTCCAAATGTGGCTTCCGCTTTTTGTGGCAGTCATTATAATTCATAGCCATCAACTACAAAAACAAATATAATAGAACCCAAAAATAGTATAAATTAGTGACTTAGACTAAACGATGTCCTAGACTCGTTGGTAACACAATTGGTCAACGTCACAACGCAAAAAAATTGATATAGCCTTTTTGTATTCCCTTAAAGACTAATGCAAATCAATGTATTATAGATAGGTATGCTTGTCATAACTTATCACCACATAGCTTACACATATGTGGTATGAGTCGGTATGTGGATATGTAGTGTTATTAGCTTTAAGAGAAAGCTTCAATTCCAAATAATACATGGATTTGCTAAAGTACTCATTACCTTTAATTCCAAATCGGTTGTGATTACAGGTGGTTTCTATTTTAAGCGAGATAACATCTTTTTTATTTAAACCGCCACGGTGAGGATGTTGAATCTTGATGATTTCGTTGTTGATGCTCTTGTGATGATGTGGTAGAAGTGGTACTTCTAGTGGAAATGTAAGCTTAGCAATAGCTTTTGGAATCTTAGAATTTGATCGTGGAGATGAAGAAGTTCTCAACATCAATGAGAAGATTTTACTTTTTTTTTTCAATGACCCTGAAGACTTTAGGTTCGATTCCATCAATTCAAAAGCGAAAAAATAAAATTACCAAACCTTTCAAAAGATATGATTTTACCATCAATCTAAAAAAATCTCACATTGGATCTCTACAACCTGGCAACAAGTAATGAAAGATCCGAGATGGCGAGCTGTTATGAGTGTTGAATTCAACTCCACAACTCCCAATTACACATGGGATCTCGTAGCAGCTACAAATCAAATGAATACTTCAAGATACTGTTGTGTTTTTACCATCAAATATCATGCAAACGGCACCATCGAGCGATACAACGTACGGATTGTGGCCAAGAAATTTCATCAACAACATGACGTGCACTTCACTGACCCATTTGGTTCAGTAACTAAGTCGACAACTATTCCTATTGTTCTTGGTTTGGCAGTGAATTGTGATTGGCTAATTCATCACTTAGATGTCAACAATGCATTTTCTCAAGAACACATTAAAGAGGAAGTTTTCATGTGTCAACCGTCAGAATTCACAGATTTTGACAAATCATCTCATGTATGTAAGTTGGAGAAAATCATATATATGGTCTTAAACAGGCTCTTTGCGCCTATATCCGGAGTTGAAAACAATTTTGGTGATGCCATGGTAACTACAATGTACTCGCTGAAAACTTGTTGTTCATTTTTAAACACAAGTTTGGGTATGCCATGGTAATGTTTACTTGATGGTGTACATTAAAAAAATAATTTGTATATCAATGCAAGAGATCAAGATGGGCATTGGTTGATTTTAGTGTTGGATTTGGTATTGGCTCCGCGCACAATAATCTCAACATTGAATCTGAAATCAATTTCCAAAATTAGATTGACATAAGTCTATAATAAGTTTGTGCTTTGTTCTGATATGAGTTTGTGCTTTGTTCTGATATGTTTTTCTTTTATCCATTTTCTTTTTTCTAGACAGTAGAATTATATCTATATTTATTTATGCTTTGAATCCTTTTTAATTTCAGTCTAACATCCTATCTTTAATGCTCATTTAGCTCTGAACTTATCTCAAATTTAAAACGAGATACTTTCTATTAACATATATGGTTTACCCTCAAGTGGTTTTCCATTCTCTTTGTCTTACTAACTATTAAATTTTTGTTTACTTTATTTATGTTTTGTTACCTCTCCAATAGAGACAACATTTCTGAGTTACAAAGAATCAATTATGAGCTCTAACATATGAGGCAAACAAACATCAGGTAACAAGCCTTAACATAAACAACATTGTATGAGGTAAAAGACTAACACATCCAAATAAATATGTTTTAAAATCTTCAAACTTTTTTGAGTTGATACTTGACTTGTGTTAGATCTTTGTTAGTAATATGTAATTCACGTTTCTCCAAATTTAACTAGTAAGTGATATAAATATGTTACCATTCATTTTTAATACAATTCACTTCAATAAAACTATTCATAGATTGTACTAATTAGTAAAAGAGTTTAAGTACCGTTGATATGAGTTACTTATCTGGCAATGATATTTATATATGGGGCTGATGGCTGATGGAAAGAGAACTTAGACAATGTGAATAATGTTAGAGGAAAATGTAAACTCTTTATGCTTGATGTATTAAAACTTGATACCGTTCCCATTAAGCATGTCAACCTTTTGATTAAAAAATTGTGGTCTTGTTCTAATAGAATTGAGAATAATTAAGATATTTTTTTACAATATCAAATGAAAAAAATTAATTTGTTAGTTTTTTTTTGTCAACAATAAGAGTAAACTAACAAAAATCAGAAAGCCAAAGATATGATACCACATTTACATGAATTAAATGTGACGGTTGAATGCGAACACATCGTGCCAAAATAGGATAATCAATCTATTTAACCTATTTTCATTTGTCTAAGCTCATTTTTTTTATAATTGAAATGGACAAATCTGTTTCGCGGTGGTCAAAATTTTTTTTTAGATTTTTCATAATCAAAATGGTGTAATCCATCTTTTTAGCCAGTCTTACAGTGGGCTGAAATTCGTTCTTAATATTTTCATAATTGAAAAATGTTCTATTATTATTTATTGGTCTTTACATCTATTAACAAAATTATTATTACCTTTTTATACATATTTTTTGTTCTCAAGTAACCGTTTTATTCTATTTTAGAGTTAAATCAGAAGTTTTGAACATCACAAATTATATCTCACTTCAATGACACAATCTTTCCATAAATTCTCTTTTTTTGTCTGCAAAGTCCATATATTATGGAAGCCCTTTAACATGCGCTAAATACATAGTACAATAGAGTCCATCTCTAAAACAGTTATTTCAATAACTCGCAACGCTCAGTCTAGCTTTATTGAAAAGAAAGATCAGAACTGAAAACATCACATATAAACATGTGTCCTTTATTAGAGACTAGAGTTACGAAGGTGCCGCCTGTCACATCTGATGCTGTACTGCTTCGAACTGAACCGAAACTCAGATGATAATTTTCTCGGAAATCTTCCAATAACTCGAATGAAGTCCGGCCAATCTCCAAGTACCACTGCAACACCAACTTCTTTCACACTGAAACTGGTTCCTCCTTAATCGCCAAAATTAAACCAACTCATTCCTTCATCCATCAAGCAACTTTACTTAAATAGCATACATGAAGGCTTCACTAAGGGATTAGCAAAGACAATCTGAATTATAAAAACAATCATAATTTTGAACATAGTCGGGAAGCTTAAATCTGAATTATATCGGAAACTAGAGAATCCGTTAAAAGGAAGCTAGATCCGAACATATCGAAAATATTAACAGTAAAAAAACAAGAGGAATCTCTCTCTCTGAAATATAGAGATGAGAGAAGAGAGCGAGAGTCCTCCATAGGTTTCCATTATGAAGCACGGGGACGGCATATGTGTAACGTCTTACGTACCCGAAACATTTCTGAGTCGGAGAAGGCTTAGGGAGAGAGAGGAAATGCTTTGGGGAAGATTCCGGCAAGGTGGGGACAGTGGCAAGTATCGGAGACGGGAAAACTAGAGATATGAGATGTTTTTCATTTAAAAATTAGGATTTGTCGTTAATTAACTTTTTTAAAACTAAATAAATATGAATAAAAAAGAAAACTTTGTTTATATTAGGGTTTTAACTTTTTAATTGTTTCATCTTTTTTTTTGTGATCTCACCATGTCTTTTCACTTTCTCTCATCGCCTCATCACTTGATAATTCTCTTATCTTTCATTAATCATTTAGGCAACTAGCAAGGTATGTTTCTAAGTTTCTATATTAACATGTCTCACGTGTTCTTAATTGCTTTTTCATTGTTAAAATATGATTGTGTACGTGTTTATTGTTTAAAACGCCTTATACAAAAAAATTCAGTTTGGTTATTTAACTATTACTTCTCAAAGAAGAAACTCCATTATGAAGATAGGTGCCTAAATTAAAGAAACCATGAACAAAATGAGAAACTTAAAAAATTAAGTGTAATATTTGTAATGAGAGTCGATAAGGTTCATATTCCAGAATTAGAGCATATTTAATTGGAATTATTAAGAATGTACTGCAGTAAGAAAATAACCAGGAGTCAGAAAGCTGAAATGAAAAACTTGGAAGATGAGTTTGAGAGGAAGAAAAATGGTTATGGATCTAAAACGGTTTTTTTGTGAAACAAACTTTTCTTCTCACAAGAGCAAGACAGGCGACTCTGCAATTGCTAGAGCATTTAGTATTGAAGTCAGAGACCACTTAAAGGCTAACACATTGGTTATTCGTGAAGCAATATCCCAAAACTATTCTGTTTTTTGTTTCAATCTTTTTATTTCATTCAAAAAGTCAAAACTGTTGTTTTCAAATATATATTTGTCTAAATTATTTTGGGTTGAATGTTTGTTTTTTTTGTTAAATCATTTTGGGTTGAATGCTACAATATAGTGGGTTTTTTTATGTATATAAGTTTGTTTTTTCTTTGTTTGATATTTTTTTATTTTTATTTTGTTTCATTTCTTCTACAATTAGAGGATATTTATATAAGTTTGTTTTTTCTTTGTCTGATATTTTTTGATTTTGATTTTTGTTTCATTTCTTTTACTATTGGAGGCATATTGGTTTTGGATAAGTTTAGTGGGCTATTTGTTTTTTGTATTGTTAAATCATTTTGGGTTGAATGTTTGTTTTTGTAATGTTAAATCATTTTGGTTTGAATGCTACAATATAATAGGCCGTTTTTCACAATGATCCGATTACTTAGACGCTGACATGTGTCAACTCAGGAGATTCATATTTTTGCTGATGTGGCACCTCTTAGGAGCCCCAAATATGATTTTTTTATTAGTATAATAATTTATTTTCGTTTGCATCAAAAAATAAATTTATTTGAATCAATTCATCTCTCCTTCATACATTTAGATAATTAGGATCTATTTTTAATTTTTTTACGTCTTATGGTGTTATTGTTAAGTAACATTAAATGGAGAGTAACTTAAAATACATTTTTCTCAGTGGCAAATACATTTTTTTTTACGTCTTATGGTGTTCCCCTCTCATAGGTTTCTCTGCCAATATCTCTCCCTATGGCATGCGGTTTATCCCATTGCCTCCGAGAGTGGGACTGCCTCTTACTCTTCTTTCTGTCGGCTACCTCTTCGTCGGTGTTTCCCCTGCACGTGATTGCAGATATGGGCTTTCTTCGGTCCACTTTGGGGTTTCGCCGACGGCGTTTGCATCGCTGGTCATGGATGGCTGTTCTTCTCGCTTGGTTTGAGCCTTTGGTTCTCTCTCCGCTTGGTTCTTCTGGCTCGAGGTGATACAGGATCATACGTGTGGACCCGCACGTGTGAATTCAAAGAATAAATAAAGGTATTAGGAGCTGACACGTGGCAGGTGGAAGCTGACTGATGCGAGGAATGCAGTTAGCGCAGAGTATATCATCACGCGATTTTCATTTCTTGTCGTTTATCGAATCATTTGTAAAAACTGGATTTCTAGAACTTTCTTTTAGCGTGAGTTCCTCTTCTCGAGAGCTGACGTCCGTTTGGGTGTTTGATGAACATCGATTCGGTTTGTGTTTTGGAAGTTCTGAGTAATAATTCAGTGATTCGAGCTATTTGAGTATTTGATTCTGCAACCGTGAGTTTTATTGTATCAAAGGTATCAGAGCTCAACGTTTCTCGGACAATGGCGAAGGCAAGATCTCAGGAGAGCGAACCGAAGGGGAAGGAGGTTGATATGGAAGATCCGATGGAGTCTCGGCTATCGAAGTTGGAAGACGTTGTTGCAGAGCAACACAAGGTGATGATGAAACAGTTTGCTGAGATGTTTGGGGTTCTCAGTCAAACGACTACTAAGAAAGGGGTGGATGATCAGTCGACTGTAAACCATGGTGCTTTAGCGTCATCGCAGATGTTGGAGAACAGATCAGGTGGATCGACATCAAACCTTGACAACCGGAGGTCTAATGACAACCTAGGACGTGCAGAAATTCATCACGCTTATGGATCTATCACGCGGATGGGGAAGATTAATTTTCCACGGTTTGATGGAACTAATTTGAAGGTTTGGTTGTTTAAGGCAGAATAATTTTTTGGTATCGACTTTACACCGGAGGATTTGAGAGTAAAAATGGCTGCCATACACTTTGATGAGGAAGCTTCAACTTGGCATCAGTGTTTCATTCAATCGGGAGTTGGTTTGGAGGTACTGTAAGATTGGAAGGGTTATGTCAAGTTACTCAAGGAGCGGTTTGAAGATGAATGTGATGATCCAATGGCGGAGTTAAAAAATTTACAGGAGACGGAAGGAATTGTTGAGTACCAAAAGAAATTTGAGAGTATTAAGACCAGGGTAAAATTATCGGAGGAGTATTTGGTGAGTGCGTATTTGGCTGGGTTGAGAACGGATACACAAATGCACGTGAGGATGTTTCAACCTCAAACAGTGAGGCATTGCCTCTCTCTTGGAAAAACGTATGAGAAAGCTTACCTTAAGAAGTTGGTGACTGCTAGTTGGGGGTCATGCGGAGGTCATTCAGGGGGTTATTCACGGAACCAGAGAGATGAAGATAATAAACCAGAGCAATTCACGGCTAAGCCTGCAGCTAAATCGGTGATGCAACCGGCAAGGAAGATGTCTCAGCAGGAGATGAGCAACAAGAGAGCCAACGGCCTATGTTATTTTTGCGAAGAAAATTATACTCCTGAACATTATCTGGTCCACAAGAAAACGCAACTGTATCAAATGGATGTGGAAGAAGAATTTGAAGATGCTGAGGAAGTATTGTTGGAAGATGAAAAATTCCTGCCACTGATTTCTGCAAATGCGGTGTTTGGCATTTCGGATTATAAAACAATTAGGGTAAGGGGATCATATGATAAGAAGATATTATTCATTTTGATTGACTCAGGATCAACTCACAATTTTGTGGACTCGGAAATGGCAAAGAAGTTGGGTTGTAAAGTTGATAATGCAAGTCTGACTAAGGTTTCATTTGCAGATGGTCGGAAGTTGAAGGTAGATGGCAAAATCAGTAACTTTGAGTGGATTTTAGAGACCACAACGTTTCAGTCTGATATTTTGCTAATTCCTTTACAAGGTGTTGATATGGTTTTGGGAGTTCAGTGGCTAGAGACTTTGGGACCCATTTCGTAGAATTTTAAGAAGTTGGAAATGGGATTCAAGTTCAAAAACCAGAGAGTTATGTTGAATGGTATTAAATCGGGTTCAGTTAGAGACATCAAAGCTCACAAACTGCAGAAGTTGCAGGGAGAACAAGTGCAGTTGGCAATGTTGTGTGTCCAGGAGTATCCGGAGGAGGAACCAGGTGAGTTTTGTACGCTCAATGCATTGACTACTGATACGGACACAAAATCAGTAATAGACTCGGTGTTGGAAAGATATTCGGACGTATTTGCAGAACCTACAGAGATACCACCATTCAGAGAGTCACACGATCATAAGATTAAGTTGTTAGAAGGGTCTAATCCGGTGAATCAACGACCATATCGCTATGCTATACATCAAAAAAATGAAATTGACAAGATTGTGGAAGATATGTTAGCTGGTGGTACTATTCAGATGAGTTCCAGTCCTTACGCTTCCCCTATGGTACTAGTCAAGAAGAATGACGGTTCTTGGCGCTTGTGTTGACTATAGAGAATTAAACGGAATGACTGTGAAGGACAGATTTCCTATTCCTCTAATAGAAGACCTGATGGACGAGTTGGGAGGATCACGGGTCTAATCTAAGATTGATCTGAGGGAAGGATATCATCAGGTGAGAATGGACCTTACTGATATTCATAAAACTGCATTTAAAACCCACAGTGGACATTATGAATATTTGGTGATGCCTTTTGGCTTCACTAATGCGCCTGCTACATTTCAAACCTTATGAATTCGGTCTTTAAGAAGCATTTGAGGAAGTAGGTATTGGTGTTCTTTGATGATATATTGGTGTACAGTCCAACATTGCAAGATCATGTACGACATCTCGACTGTGTTTTAGAATTGATGAGGCAGAACAAGTTGTTTGCTAAAATGAGTAAATATGCGTTTGCGGTGTCCAGAGTGGAGTATCTTGGGCATTTCATCAGTGCAACGGGTATAGCAACAGATCCTGCTAAAGTGCAAGCTGTGCGAGATTGGTTAGTTCGTAAAAACCTCAAACAATTAAGAGGATTTTTGGGTTTGGCAGGATAATACAGGAGATTTGTTAAAGGATTTGGTACAATTGCTGGTCTGTTACATACTCTAACTAAAACGGATGCATTTGTTTGGTCCAAGAAAGCTCAAACCGCATTTGATGAGTCGAAGCAAGCGCTGTGTAATGCTCCTGTTTTAGCATTGCCCTTGTTTGATAGACCTTTTGTAGTAGAGACGGATGCTTGTGGGCATGGCATTGGGGCAGTTCTAATGCAAGAAGGTCATCCTCTTGCATTCATTAGCCGAGAACTAAAAGGGAAGCGGCTGCATTTGTCAATCTATGAGAAGGAGCTTCGTGCTGTAATTTTTGCAGTAAGGAAATGGAGGCATTATTTACTTCCTAGCCACTTTGTCATCAAAACCGACCAGAGTTTAAATTACTTGCTTGAGCAGCGCTTAAATACACCTTTCAACAGCAATGGCTTCCCAAACTGTTGGAATTCGATTATTGAATCCAATATAGACAAGGCAAAGAAAACTTGGTTGTAGACGCCTTGTCCCGAGTAGAAGGGTCAGAGGTTCTCCACATGGCCTTATCAGTGGTGGAATGTGATATATTGAAGGAAATTTAAGATGGTTATGAAACTGATACTAGTTTGAAAGATATAATTGCAGCCGTTACACAGAAACCGGGTTCTAAAAAGCATTACTCTTGGACTCAAGGTGTTTTGCACAGGAAGGACAAGATTGTGGTGCCTTCTGCAATCAAACTCAGAGACACTATTCTGCAATGGTTACACTGCTCGGGCGTTGACGGTCATTCGGGCAGGGATGTCACATTTCAGCGTGTGAAGGGTCTGTTTTATTGGAAAGGAATGGTTAAAGATATACAGGCATACATTCGGCGCTGCAGCATTTGTGAGCAGTGTATGAGTGACAATGCGGCTTCTCCGGGTTTGCTTCAGCCTTTACCAATCCCTGCTGCGATTTAGAGTGATGTCTCGATGGTTTACCATTATCGGCAGGGAAGACAGTGATCATGGTGGTGGTGGATCGTTTAATTAAGGCAGCACATTTCATAGCATTGGCTCATCCCTGTAATGCTTTTACTGTGGCACAAGCTTACTTAGACAATGTTTTCAAACTGCATGGTTGTCCGAACTCTATTGTGAGTGACCGTGATTCAGTCTTCACTATTGAGTTTTGGAAAGAGTTCTTCTCTCTGCAGGGGGTAAAGCTGAAGATGTCGAGTGCTTACCATCCTCAGAGTGATGGACAGACTGAAGTGGTGAATCGCTGCTTAGAAACATATCTGAGATGTATGTGTCATGCTAAACCGGAGATGTGGAGCAAGTGGTTGGCTCTTGCAGAGTTTTGGTATGACACTAACTACCATACTTCTAGCAGGATGACTCCATTTGAGGTTGTGTATGGATAGGCTCCTCCGATTCACCTTCCTTATCTGCCTGGCGAGTCCAAGGTGGCTGTAGTGGCTTGCTCATTGCAGGAACGGGAGAACATGCTGCAGCTTCTGAAGTTTCATTTGATGAGGGCTCAACATTGTATGAAGCAGTTTGCCGATCAGCATCGTACTGAGCGTGTCTTTGCTATTGGAGATTTTGTGTATGTGAAGCTTCAACCTTATCGGCAACACTGTGGTTATGCGGGGCAATCAGAAGCTAGCACCTAAGTACTTTGGTCCCTATAAGGTTCTCGATCGATGTGGAGAGGCTGCTTACAAACTTCAATTATCATCCCACTCTCAGATTCATCCTGTGTTCCATGTTTCTCAGTTGCGAACTCTTGTTGGTAATGTTCCTACCACCACTCATTTCCCATCAATATTGCAAGATGTTTTCGTGCGTGAACCAGAGCAGATTCTTGAGCGGCGAATGGTACAGCGTCAAGGCAAGGCACTGACTAAAGTTCTGGTAAAATGGCTTCATGAACCTGTGGAAGGGGCTACTTGGGAGTTTCTGTTCGACATTCAGAAGAAGTATCCAGAGTTTGAAGCTTGAAACCTTGAGGTCAAGGTTCTGCGAAGAGGGGGAGTTGTGATACAAGTTCATACGTGTGGACCCGCACGTGTGAATTCAAAGAATAAATAAAGGTATTAGGAGCTGACACGTGGCAGGTGGAAGCTGACTGATGCGAGGAATGCCGTTACCGCAGAGTATATCATCACGCGATTTTCATTTCTTGTCGTTTATCGAATCATTTATAAAAACTGGATTTCTAGAACTTTCTTTTAGCGTGAGTTTCCCTTCTCGAGAGCTGACGTCCGTTTGGGTGTTTGATGAACATCGATTTGGTTTGTGTTTTGGAAGTTCTGAGTAATAAATCAGTGATTCGAGCTATTTAAGTATTTGATTCTGCAACCGTGAGTTTTATTGTATCACGAGGACGACATCTAGGCAAGGGTCTTGTAAGCTTTGACGATTTTCACTGAGATATGTTAAACAGCAATTAGGCAGCTCTAGTTATTCGGTTTCAGTAAGCTCTGTAGTAGCCTTGGTTCTTGGGTTTGGTAACTTGGTTAGGCTGCTTTCTCGTAGCTTTGGACTCTGAAAATGATTCTCTCTCCGCAGGTTCTGGCTGCCCTGTCCTCCTCGTTGGTTCTCTTTTTACCTCACAACGACTGCTCATCTCGTCTTTGCCTCTCTGGGGTGTTGGTTTTGGACCTTTTGGCTATAGTTATTGATCTTCCGGTTGCCAATGAGTTTTCCCGGCTCTTCCTTCGAAGTATGGTTTCTCCTTAGTTTTCCATGTATTTTTTGTTCGTGTCTCTGCGTCCGGATGGTCTGCGATCAGGTCACTGTTAGGAAACGGTTTAGCTATGTGTGGTTTCTTTTGCTTCACGGTTAAGGACTCGTGGGGAGTGTTGTGGCATCTTTTCCAGTTTGACGCTACGTTTGCCTTGCATTTGTGATGTGGTTGTGCCTCCTCTTCCGCAATCGGAGGTTGTGAGTGATATCCGAGTTTTGGCTTTCCTAAGTCTCGTTAGCTCTGGCTTTGCTAAGTTTCGTTAGCTCTGGCTTTGCCACATCTCGGTAGCCCTTCTTCACAAAGCTGAGTTATTGCCATTGGGTTGTGCTCAAATAATATTATAGAGATTCAATCCGTGCTCAGACCTAGTTAGTTTATTAGACTCGTGTAGGGCATGTGAAACAACTCGTGTAGGACATGTGAAACAACTCGTGTAGGGCATGTGAAACAACTCGTGTAGGATATGGAAAACAACAGAGGCGGTTTAGACAGTTAAATAGCAAGCTCCAAAGAATTGGTAGATGATTATAAATACAATTTATAGGATGTAAATTTAGGTTGAATATAAGGTTAAGAACAAAGTATCGCAAATGAGTTTATATTTAACAAGAAAGGGGTTTAAGGCATTTATATTTGAAACTTAGTTTGGGCTGTTTGATTTGCATCAACGACATTCCAAAAGATGAACCACAACAGGTCCAAAGAGATTTTAAAAGAAAACTGCGAGTCTTAAAATCATATACGGCAAACAAAAAAACCCAATGTCGACTATTCCAATGTCTCGGTAGCTCTGGCTTTGCGAAGTCTCGGTAGCTTCTTCTTAGACGCCTTTTTGGCAATAAAGCGTTTTGAAGCTTTAGTGACCATATTTCTGAAATTCCCACTCGCTGTTATCTGTTAGAAAAACCCATCAACAACCAAAAACAGTGAGATAAGAAGAGATACCGACAAGAAAGAGCTTTGAGATTAGAAACACACCCAGTGGACACACTTGACGAGTCTTGAGCCATCTGCTGATGCAGTGGAAGTGGAAGGCGTGGTTGCAAACACCTACCAAATCCAATAATGTAACGTTTCTTTAGCATCCCCATGAAATCAAACGTTAAAGCTATAGATGTCGACTATTACATTTTCTCTTACACAAACAAACTTAGATTGGCTCTACTGCTGGCATAAGATTGATTCGTCCTAAAAGGCTAAAACTATATGTTTGACAGATGACTCGACTTTCTCAAAAGACAATGCATAAATCCAGACATATGAAACAAATCAAATCCAATAACAATCTAGATAATTCCTGCTAAACGTGAAGAATATGCTAAACAGTATTCACTAATAAGACATGGCTACAAATCATCTAAAACCGTTAGCATCAAAGAACACAGAGTATCCACTAATGCTTCTCGTCTGCTAAGCTTTCTTAAATGTTTCCTTTATCGGCCTAAACAATAACTAAATTTGCAAAGCCACACTATCTTACAAGCACCCAAAACGCAAAAAAAAGAGAGATACCAACACTAGTTTCTATGAGCACACAACTCAGTATATCAATTCATGACAAATGCAACCGTTACACGATAGAGTACCACATTTTTCAAGTTAATACATATCATACATCACACGCATTCTCATAGCATTGGAAAGTGGAAACAAATAAGGACTCCATAATCTAACAGGATGAAGCAGTGATTCTTATCAGGATAAATATGCGAAAGGATGGTGAAACAACTAAAAATTAGAACATTCAACAAGCAGATTAAGATGGAGAAAGAGAGCTACAGACACGCATCTGCAAAACCAAGAGACAAACAAACTAACCTAACTCTAGTCACTGTTCGTCAGATCTAATCAAACTGTACGACTTAAGTGTTTGCTGCAACCCCCAATGATAAATAACTCAACTCGAAGAATGTCCAATATTAGCAAATCAACGCTTTGTTATACAAATTGCAATTAATATCGTTTCACTAAATGCAAAATAAGAACAAATCGGGATTCAAAGCAAGTGAACTTACCCCAAGCAACAGTGCATTCCTCGCTGGTGGCGCTTGCTTGATTAGCCTGACATTCAATGCCTAAAACCAGGAAAAGCAAAAAGAAAGTAAGAATAAAATATCCATCCACGAAGTTAGATCTTAAGATGATGATTCAAAAACAATAGATTATAAAGTACATCACAAGCTTACAAAGATCCATGATATGATTCCTGCAGATTGCGCAATTATCGACTACGATATCTGCAATCAAAACAAGAGCGAAATCAACCAAACCCTTAAAGGAGAAGGAGAAGAAGAAGAAGATAAAGTGCGACGAAGGAAGGAAGATCGGCGTAAGAATCGAAGGAAATTAGGGTTTTTTCGTGATATATACCCCACGCCCAAAGTGCGACAGCACTCCACTTTTTTACTTCAAACCGCTTCGGTAGTTTCTTGGAAGAAGATGACGGAGCAACGCTGCTAGAGGATTCACCGGCGGGAATCATGTTGATATCGGAGTCGAGATTCGCCATTTTAGTTTCTGATCGGTGAGAAATTTTAGTTACTCGAGAAGGAAGAGAGAGAGAGAGATGATGGAACTTTTTTTTGTTGTTAATTTTTCTCTCTCACTCTCTTGGTCAAATCGATTAATAAAAAGTGCCTAAAATCAATGTTTGTTTTATTGACAACTAAAAAAAACAAATATATTTTGGGTGAATTGGTATAAATTTTGAACAAGATTATCATGTATTTTTTTTAAATTTCTAGACTATGTTTGATTATGTAACTTGTATTGGTACAAGTATTGTCTTTGTGTTTTGTCGTTTATTGCTTTCAAAAAAGTCTTTTGTTTTTGTTGGATTATATGAAAAAACTTTATTAACATTGTTGTTTTGTAATTCTGAAAACATCATTTAATCAATAGTTTTTAAAAAAATTTTTGTCTTCAAAATAACTAATTTATTATTTTTACATAATTAAGTTACACAAATAATTATTAAATAAAATTATGAATTCTATAAATTATTAGTTAGATTGATTTATAATTACTACAAATAATTATATTATTCTGAAATCTATTAAATAAAAAATAGATAATATTATATATGGGTTTAAATGGGTTTAATTGGGTAAGAGTATTTTTATCGGGTTTAAAAAAGCAACCCTAATAGACCCCAAAAATTAAAAGGGTCAAAATGGGTTTAAGCTCTAATAGGATATGAGTTTAAATGGGTTGGATTTAAATGGGGTGGGTTTACCCATTATAATATCACTACTACCGACCATACTGGACCATAAAGCTCCTTAGCAAACCCACATGGACCTCAAACTTGTCATCAGGCAGTGAGTGCAAGGCCATCTGATCTCAGTAGCCATGACAAGAGCAAAAAAATGAAAAAAATAGAAGTCGGCATCTATAACTGAAAATGTTCTAAATTAAAGCAATTGACCATATAATCTTAGTTGCCATGACAGGAAAAAAAGTGCAAAAGCAATAGAAGCCGGACATCTATAACTGAAAATGTTCGGAACTAAAGCAATTGATATCACCTTACTTATTGCGACTGTATCTACAAAAACCTCTAAAAATATGAAACTGCTTCACTTATTGATATCAGAAATTGCGGTAGCTACCTCACCATAAGCTATTGATAATTGTTTACTGGTATTTGTAGCCGCATGGGCCATTGAAGCTTTTGTAAAATAAAGATGTGTTCTGATCACCAGCTTTAAGCCATTTAAAGCATTATTTTTTCCTAAAGAATTCGTGTTCATTGTTTGCAAGATTATACAAACGATCAAATGTAGCAGCAACTGCATATAATGTGTCTACAACTTAGTTAGCCAATATTAAATTTTGAAGTTCGCATAACTCTTCATTAACTTGTTTTGACGTTTGTATAGCTTGGTTTAGTGCTTGTAAATCATGCTTCAACTGCTTATGAAACCTAGCCATCAAGAAGGGAAGAAAAAGAATATTTCCATTTCAGATCTACAAGAAAATCTGAAGAAACTGCACATGTTTAATTAAGTGATTGAAAAATCCAAGAAATTGAATACTCGAGATTTGCTGAGATAGCTTTATCAAAAACTGATCATGATAAGAGGTGCCACTTGTTGTTAGAGACGGGCTTCGCACCTTTGGGTAAGCCCGTCAGAGATAAGTCTTCGGCCCAGTTTGACGAAATCTAGATTGAGAAAACGGAAGATTCCCGGATCGCGTAGACCGTCGCTGCCATATTCTGATGTAGACCGTCGCTGTACCTAGCATCGACTTACCGCCGCATGTCTGCGCGGTTACCTACCAGGAAGATGAGATCGACGACCCCATGGAGCTCGGCGATGATCAACAATCCGAAGATTGGAGAAAAGAAATCAGGGCATACATCGCCGATGGAGAAATCCCGGCAGATAAGTGGGAAGCCCAACGACTTCGAGCCCGCGCAGCACACTACACCCTTATTGACGGTGGGCTTTTCAGATGGAACGCGGCAGGTGTCCTGCTCACCTGCATCCATGGCGACGAGGTACGACGTGTTATAGCTGAGACCCATGAGGGCGCTGGAGGAAATCATTCGGGAGGACGAGCTCTTGCCCTCAAGCACGATTTCTATTGGCCAACAATAGTAACAGACTGCGAAAAGCATGTAACACGGTGTGAAAATTGCCAGCGACACGCGCCAATAATCCACGCGCCAACCGAACTGCTGAGAACTGCTACGCCGCCATGGATATCGTTGGACCATTGCCCGCTGCTCGTCAGCGCAAGTACTTCCTCATCATGACCGACTACTTCACCAAATGGGTCGAAGCAAAGGCCTTTATCCTAATCCAAGATAAGGAAGTCCAGAACTTCGTTTGAAAATACATCATTTACCGCCACGGGCTCCCTTATGAGATCGTCACTGATAATGGCTCTCAATTCACCTCGCACTTATTCGAAGGCTTCTGTGACCGCTGGAAGATTCGCCTGAGAAAATCTACACCACGCTATCCTCAAGGAAACGGACTTAAAAACGGGTTGGAGAAGAAGAAGGGAGCCTGGGCCGACGAGTTGGATGGAGTACTCTGGTCGCATCGAACGACACCCCAAAGCGCGACCGGTAAAACACCTTTCTCACTCGCCTACGGTTGCGACGCAATGGTCCCGGCAGAGGCAAATGTAGCCACGCTGCGACGTCTCAAAGCACCCCAGCACGAAGAGGTCAACAACGCGATGTTAATCGATCAGCTAGACTCGCTTGAGGAAATTCGAGATCAAGCTCTCCTTCGCATGCATAATTACCAACAGCAAGCAGCTCGCTATTACAACAAGAAGGTGCGAAATAGGCATTTTGATGAAGGCGACCTCGTCCTACGAAAGGTCTTCGAGAATACGAAGGAGCACCAAGCTGGGATGTTCGGCGCCGGATGGGAGGGACCTTATACCATCACAAAGATCGTCAAACCAGGAGTTTTCGAGCTTACGACCATGACCGGAACACCCGTGCCGCGCTCTTGGAATTCCGCACATCTTAAGCGTTACTACTACTAAGGAGCGACCATGAGCGCACAAAAAAAAGGAGCTCGCCCTACGAGCAATCTATGTAACTGAACTACGGATGGCTTGATCCCAACTTTGGGTACGTAGGCAGCCTTATTAAAGGTCCAGCTATAACTTAATAAAATTTTATTTTTACTAAGTTTAATGATCGAACATCGGCGTTCTGGCCAAACGACCGAATCACGCGTCTCAATAAAAAAGGATAAGCCGAGTTCCGACTCGCACCTAAGATTATGAAAGCCCGGGACTTTCAGGAGCGAAGCCGGCGCGACGACCTCGAAAATAAAGTAAATCGAATTCGATTAAAAGCCCAGAAAGTCAAAGGACTGAAACTGGCATAACAACTCGACAATCCATTTAAGATCAACTGGATCGCGAGTAGCATCAAAGCCCAGAAAGTCAAAGGATTAAGATTGACATAACAGCTTAACAATTCGATGATGAAACGTACCAAAGCCCAGAAAATCGAAGGATTAAAATTGGCATAAACAACAGTTTGAATTAATGCAATTCAAGAGGCAAGAAAGAAGTCATATTAATAAAAAAAAGAGGGGAGGTCGTATTAACAAAGGAAGCGACAAGGACACAAACCCATTCTCGCCGAGCTATTACATGAAAAGATAAAAAAAGCTAATACAAAAAAAAGAAGGGAGAAATCACGATAGCCGGTCTTGGCCGCGCTCATCTTCGTTCTCCATAGGCACGCTTAGGCCCGTCCCCTCATCCGGAGCCGCTGATCCAAGGTCCCCAGTCTTAATAGGAGGATGAGCAGGAGGAGCAACAGGAGGATCAGCAGGAGGATCAACAACAGGAGGATCGGCAGGAGGATCAGCAAGAGGAGGTGGAACGACCGCCGAAAAGAGGAACTTGCTCTCCGAAAAGGTTATCTCGTCAATCTCATCAGCCGCCTTCGACCTTTTTTCTCTATCAGCTCGGAGAGTCTCGAAGATATTAGGAGGAAAAGAAATACCCCTCCCTTCCAAAATCTCCAAACAGGAGAGAGTATCCTCAACATGGGCCAAGGTAGAAAGCACATTTTCCACCTCGCTACGCTGGGCCACGTAGTTCTTCATCTTCTCGAGAAGATCTGAGAATTTGGTGACGACCTCTTCACGAGCTCGTTCGGCCTCCTTTTTACCCCAATCCGTCCTAGAGCGATGGAGCCTCGCCGTTTCCAGCATGAACTTTTCTTGGAGCTTGGTATTTTTATTGATCTCAGCCAAACTCTCTTCCTTGACTTGGTCGAGATCGGACCGAGCCTTAGTAACGAGCTCCATCGCTTTTGCGCCAGCACGCACCAGCTCTTTCTTCTCCCTTTCGAGCTCCTTCTTCTCTTTCTCCAACTCGATGATACGATTGGCGGAATCCACCTCGTTCGTGTGGCATCTTTTTAAGGACTTGTCGTAAAGCCACGTAAGATAAGTGGCCGCATTATTTGCCTGATAAACATAGCTAAGAGGTCAGGGGGAAGGAGAGACAAATTCAAAGCCGAGTATGAAACCTCAGACCTACCCGAGCTTGCGCTTGAGCAAATTTGTAGAAAGCCTCACGATGGATGAGGCTGTTCAGCTCCGGTGGATCGCAGGGTTTGGATCTGTATCGCCAGAAGAGATTGGCCCAGGCGTCCTCATCGCTCGTCAACGGGTCATTCCCGTTGTAATGAAAATTGAACCAATGAGGGTTCGGTTTTGAGGTCCTGTCAAGACGAGGACGTTTAGCCGACCTGTCTCCGTCGCCGGAAGCTCGCTCTTTAGCCAAGGAGGCAGTCGGTGGGGCCGGAGGAGCGGACTCAGGGTTAGCCACTTGTCCTCCCGAAGGGGGCTGCTCGGAGCTGGGCATCGATTCAGGAACATTAACCTCTTCGGGTTCCTGAACCGGATCAAGCGGTGGCTCGACAACTTGCTTCATAGCCTCAGTGGGAGCAGCTGCCGGAAGAACGCTTTGGTCGCCCACCTGAGACTCAGGCCGGCGAGATGAAGATCTCGGACTCGATAAATCCGGGGTACCGCCTAAAGCGCTGGAGTAGCTTCGGAAGTCCCTTTTCTTGAGACCCATCGCTGAAACAGAAGGTGAAGACTCGCGTGCTGATCCTGCAAAGACAAATTATTAACCACAGTATAAGACATGAAAGCTAGCACTCAAGGTTAGACTCACCGACTGCTCGGCCCAAGACTGATGGACGATCAAAGAAAATATCTTGACCTCGTCGTAGAAAGAGAGCGGTCGCTGTTCAGAAAACGTCGGTCTAACTGCAAAAGAACAGTCAAAGAACACGTGTTAGAGTAACCAAAAGGTAGCAATAACAGGATCAAAGGCCATGCTTCTGGGCTACCAAAGGATTTGGCCCATCTGACGCGTAAAGGAACTCCTAAGTCCGAGATCGAATGTTCGTCCTTCTTAATAAAGAAGTAGCGTTCACGCCAATCGAATACTTTGCTCTTCACCTCGCCGGAGATGATGTTGAATCGGACGCGCATACTGGTGTAGAAGGACCCCGGACTTGGGCTATTGCGGCCAGGAGTTTTTATCGTCGACATCTCTTCAAAGTGACGGCAGTCGAAGTCAAGCCCGTTCTCCGCAGCTAAAACGGAGAGACCAACCATATGGCGGACAGAGGCGTGAGTTAGTTAGGAAGGGGAGATCTCCCTCCTGTCGCAGTACTCCAAGAGTATGCGCAGGATCGGGAACCACAGGTGAATCTCTAGGAAGAAGCACTCGAAGAGGCAGAAAAAACCCGGCGGCGCGTCCCATTCTCGTTCGTCCGGCCCAAGAATTAGGAAAACAACTCTCGGGTCGACGCGGCAAAGCTCCCGGAGAGACTTGAGCGAGTCTATCGTTGACTTGCTCAGGAAAACGTTACAAGGGTTATCGGTGAAGCGAAGAGGTTTCGGTTCTCCTTTCTTCCTGGGTAGGTATTCGGACAACCTGTCGAAAGGATTGAGAATAGAGTCATCCTCGAAACCCTCGGCTGCTTCCTCTCGGACTTGTATTCGGCAGGACTCGAAAGCAGGCAGGTTGGCTTCGGGAAGAATGTGGACGCCGACCTCCTGGATAAGGGGTGTCCCGTGAGATCCACCCGATTGAGTAGCGGGGGACCCCGAAGGTCTTGCTGCTACGGAGGAGGAGCGACGCGCCAACGGTGGAACCGACGAATCAGATTCAGTATCGGATGGATACGCTGAAACGCCCTTACCCATGGTGCGCGAGTCGAATCGAGACATGGAGTTTTGAAAAAGAAACGACCAGAGCAGGAAAAAGCGAAAGAAGGAAAGGAGAGAAGAAGTCTACCTCGCGAAAGGGGAAGAAGAGCAAGCGCTGGACGATTTACTGAAGAAATTAAAATGGGTGGTAAAATTATCAAGGAGAAGAGGAGGGGATTTTATAGGAGAGTCGCAATTCGCGTCGAATCAAGGCAATGATGAAAAGCCCACGTCTGTTATCTAATCGAGGCAACTCTGCGTTTTCTGCCGCCCTAAAAACCCTAGGAGAGCTACGACGATACGTTTCGAGTAGAGAATGTGCTGACGCGCCGCGTGGTGGATAAGCGCCATCATTGCTAAAACAGAGTGACACGTGTACTTCCCATTAGTGTGTAAAGGGGCAGAGCAAAAACAGATCTCAGACGAGCATATTTAGCATAAAGTCCGCCGAACTAAGTAGATCGTAGTGGCGACGAACTGGGGGGCACTTATTGTTAGAGACGGTCTTCGCACCTTTGGGTAAGCCCGTCAGAGATAAGTCTTCGGTCTAGTTCGACGAAATCTAGATTAAGAAAACGGAAGATTCCCGGATCCCGTGCAAGAAGAGGGAAGATCAACGTATTGAAGGAAGAGAGGAAAACTTCTTTAAATCGACCAGAAGAAAAAAAGAAAGATTTCCGTACAAGAAGGAGGACAGAAGATCTGGAGATCTGGAAGAGGAGGCAGGATCGATTGGTATATATAGGAGAGAAGACCTCGAATAGAGGACACAAGAAAAAGGGGGATCGAGAAAGAAGAGCATAGAGGATTTATATTCAAACTCCGAGCTCGTCTTATTAAAGAACAGGTCGTCGCCATTTCGACGATCTAAAATAAACTCGCTTTATCTCTTGTAAACTTCTGATTAATAAAGAATTTATTCCTAGACCCAGAAGTTACCTACACTAAGTTATGTTTGCTAGATTCCACATCAACACTTGCTATGAAAGAAGCATAATACTATGAGAAACAATTAAACCATTTCCTATTGACAAATGCACAATTCAAATTCTTCCTAAACAGATTACATTCACGTTTACTTCACTAAATGAATAAAAACTACACTTGAGTTAAATCCCTAGAGACTAAAACATACTACTAAACTTTGGAACTATTTCATTTTTATTTGTCAATGTATATTCTATTTTTCCAATTCAGAATAATATATTGCGAAAGACACTTCCATTATTTTATTGTATGATCATCTATTATATGGTACAAATAAGAGGCTCCAACTAATGATGCAATAATGAAAATATTGTGATGCATGTTCCTCATGATGCATGTTCCTCATGATGCATGTTCATTGCATCCATCGCTGATCCGTCCATCCCATTTAGTGAAAAAACAGTTTTGACCAGAAAAATTGTAATAGTCTAAATAACCAAATTTGAATTAATCGGTTGTAATACTATATTGGGCTCAATTAATTAATTCTTGTAATATTCATTTTGTTTCCACAGTTATTCAGATTTTCTGGAAATCGCAATTTTTTTTTCAATGATCTCAATATATATGACTAAATACATATATATATATATATAAATATTTTTAAAGATACTAATTTTTTCATGAAAACTACCTATTGAAGTTATCTGTAGGAACTCTCTAGATTCAAATTTTATAATTTATGGTCTGTGATATATTTTTTATTATTTATTTTATGTGGTTACATTTTAGACTTTTTGTGAGTTATTATTTTATTTTCAATGAAATATAGTAGTTATATAAAACTGTATGAAGTATTTTCCTTTCTTTTTGATTATGTGATATTCTAAGGGGAAGTATTATTTAGTACTTTAAATAAAATCAGAGCAATGATTTATAAAAATAGATATATATATATATATATATATTAGGAAAAATTCTCATTAAGTTATATTAGCTTATAGGAAATAGATAGTGAAATTCTATAATTGTGGCACTTTATAACTGAAAAAAGTTGATAAAAGAAAAACTATATGCAAAATGTAAGATGACGTACAAAAAAACCACGAGAATTGTGGTGGAACAAGGTCAAAACCTTTAAAAACCCATGGTCGTAAGAAATTCTCCAAGAAAGTCTCTGGGCTCTCAAATTCCTTTTAATTAAAAAAGAAAAGCAATCTTTAATTTAGGAAAATAATAAAAAGCTATTTTTGGTAAGAGCAAGCCTAAACTTTGCCAGCTAACTCCCTCAAAGACAAGAAAAAATGTCTCCCTTTCCTTTTGATCCCACAAAAACAATGTCCAAACTTTTGAACAATAAACACAATCCAAGCAAAACAACATTCCTAGACGAAGAAACAGCACCATACATCATCATTACCAACATCATCTTTGAGATTAGATTCTTCCTAAAGAACAAAACAACACCAACAACAACAACAAAGAACAGCAGCTTCTTTTCTTCTCCTTAACCCATGACTGCTGTTCTATTTCTCTGCCTCCTCCTCCTCTGTTTCTCCTTCACCCCTTCTTTGCAACACGTCAGTGAGTCTGAGCCGCTCATACGGTTCAAAAGCTCGGTGAATATAACCAAAGGGGACCTGAATTCATGGAGAACTGGCACCGATCCTTGCAATGGCAAATGGTTTGGGATCTATTGTCAAAAGGGTCAAACAGTCTCCGGCATTCACGTCACCAGGCTCGGTCTCTCTGGGGTCATCAACGTCGAAGATCTTAAAGATCTCAAAAACCTAAGGACAATCAGGCTCGACAATAATCTTCTTTCCGGTCCACTCCCTCCTTTCTTCAAGCTTCATGGCCTTAAATCGCTTTTGCTGTCAAACAACAGTTTTTTTAGGAGAGATCGCTGATGATTTCTTCAAGGATACGCCACAGCTCAAGCGGGTGTTTTTTGATCACAACCGTTTCACTGGGAAAATTCCTACATCTGTGATGCAACTCGCGGGCCTCGAGGAGCTTCATTTGCAAGGAAACCAGTTCTCTGGTGAGATACCCTCGCTTACAGATGGCAACAAGATTCTGAAATCCCTCGACCTCTCCAACAATAACCTGGAGGGTGAGATCCCAAGGAGCCTAGCAGAAAGAAAGAATCTACAGATGAACTTTCAAGGGAACCAAAAGCTTTGTGGGGAGCCATTGAATATCAAATGCGATGATAAACCGCCATCATCAGGGAAAGAACCTAACGAGGTCACGGGGAAAGCCGTATTTATGGTCATATTGTTTCTTTTGTTATTCTTGATCATAGTGGCGATTATAACAAGATGGAAGAAGAAGAGGCAGCCCGAGTTCCGGATGCTCGGAAAGGACCACCTAAGTGACCATGAAAGCGTGGAAGTCCGCGTGCCAGACTCGATAAAGAAGCCTATTGAGTCAACCAAGAAGCGGAGTAACGCGGAAGGTTCCTCAAAGAAAGGTTCAACGCATCATGGGAAAGGTGGAGGAGGTGGTCCTGGAGGAGGTGGTATGGGAGACATTATAATGGTGAATAGCGAGAAAGGCTCCTTTGGTTTACCCGATCTCATGAAGGCTGCGGCCGAGGTGCTAGGCAACGGTAGCCTTGGATCGGCCTATAAGGCCGTGATGGCCAACGGATTATCCGTGGTTGTAAAGAGGATTAGGGATATGAACAAGCTCGCACGTGACGCATTCGATGTCGAGCTGCAACGGTTTGGGAAACTACGACATCCTAACGTTCTTACCCCTTTAGCTTATCATTACCGTCGTGAAGAGAAGCTTGTCGTCTCTGAATACATGCCTAAAAGCAGTCTACTCTACGTTTTGCACGGTACTGCGATGTTTTTTTTTGTTTTTTTCAATTGATTTTCAAGCATGCATATAATTTTAAGTTTGCCTTTACAATTAACAATTTTGTTTTTGCTGAAAATACTAAAAATCATGATTCCATTTGAAATAAAACATCATAAGGGATGCAAAAACTAGTTAATCCAACCCATTTAACCCGCATCACAAGAGGGTGTCCAAGACTGCAGTTGTAAAAACACCAACCCTAACTTGTCCCCTTAAATGAATGCTGGTTTTGCGAGTTGGCCTACGAGTTCTTCAAATTCAAATGCTTTCTTTTTTAGGTTTGCTAGTTAGTCCACTGTCCGCGCGGGTTTAGCCTGCTTGAAACCGCTATTTGTAGTGTGGCTAATCCGTTTGATCCGTGTTTTTTTGTATTTAAAACTGTAGTCCTAACCAGTCTCATAGCTAGAGAGTTTATGCATGGTCCGGACAGACTCTCGGTCCAAACTGATCTCTATGGTCCATTTTGAATGTCTATTTTTAAAATTTTTCAGGAGATCGAGGGATTTATCATTCAGAGCTAACTTGGCCAACAAGGTTGAAGATCATACAAGGAGTCGCACGTGGGATGCAGTTCTTGCACGAAGAGTTTGCCTCCTACGACCTTCCACATGGAAATCTCAAGTCCAGTAACGTTCTATTAAGTGAAACCTATGAGCCACTGATCAGTGATTACGCATTCCTCCCGCTTCTTCAGCCCAGCAACGCGTCGCAGGCTTTATTCGCTTTCAAATCACCAGAGTTTGCTCAAAATCAGCAAGTTTCGCCGAAATCAGACGTCTATTGCCTCGGGATTATCCTTTTAGAGGTCATGACAGGAAAGTTCCCTTCGCAGTACCTAAACAACGGCAAAGGCGGGACGGATATTGTTGAATGGGTACAATCTTCGATCGCGCAGCATAAAGAAGAAGAGCTTATTGATCCAGAGATAGCGAGTAATACTGAGTCGTTGCAGCAAATGGTGGAATTGCTGCGGATTGGGGCTACTTGTATTGCAAGTAATCCAGAAGAAAGAGAAAACATGAAGGAAACTGTTAGAAGGATAGAACGAATAACGATTTGAGGAGAGTTAAGTGAAAGAAAAGAAAAACCTTTTGGAATGTGTAGATAAACAAACATAAGAGGAAAGGTATTTTACATAAATAGAAGTGAATTTACAAGAAACAAAACAAATCATATTTCCTTTTTGTGTTCATTAGGAAGAGTCGAAGAGAAAACCACATTTTTCTTCTTTATTTTTTGTTTCGTAGATTTTTCTCTTTTTTGTTTCTGTTTTTTTTCTCCATTTTTCTTTGTGAAAATACTGTAAAATCATGCTAGTAGTTTATTCTTTTCAAGGAACTTTTGTTGTATATAAATCCATGTTTTGTGTTATATAAGATGGATTTTTATGCAGAAAAAACTATGAAAACCTATTATTTATTTTGTTTCTTAAATTTGAAACCTATTATTATTTATTTGGTCTATAAGTTGCTAGATTTAAGTATCTTCCCAAAGAGAGAGAACCAAGTAAGATATGCATGTCCTAAAGCATTTAGGTTTTCCTAATATGCCTTCTTCTAATTATATCTATTCATTTAGTTTGTTTGATTCAATAAAAGTTTGTTTAATGTATTTTTGGTTTTAAAACTCCGTTTAGGATCTCTAAAAGACTCCTTTCATGAACAAGTTCTCATTCTTGGTCTTTACGTTGCTACATTTGAGTATCGTCCCAAAGAGTGAGAACCAACAAAGATATGCATGTCCTAATTTGTTTGATTAATTAAAAGTTTGTTAAAGTATTTTTGGATTTAAAACTCCCTTTAGTAGCTCTAAAAGACTCATTCCATAATCAAGTTCTCTCTCACTTGGTCTTTAAGTTGCAAGATTTTGGTATATTCCCAAAGAATGAGAACCCACTAAGATATGCATGTCTTAATGCATTTAGGATTCACATATGCCGTCTCCTAGTTATTTATATTCATTTATTGTTTTCGATTCAGTTGAAGTTTGTGTAAAGTATTTTGGGAATTTAAACAGCCTTTATGATTTCTAGAAGACTTCTTTCTTGATCAAGTTCTCATTCTTGGTCTTTAAGTTGCTAGATTTGTGTATCTTCCCAGAGAGAGAGAATCAACTAAGATATGCATGTCCTATTGCAATTAGGATTCCCTAATGCCTTCTCCTAGGTATATCTATTCATTTAGTTTGTTTGACTTAATATAATTTTGTTTAATGTGTTTTGGGATTTAAAACTCCATTTAGGATCTCTAAAAGAATCCTTTCATGATCAAGTTCTCATTCTTGTTCTTTAAGTTGCTAGATTTGTGTATATTCCCAGAGAGAGAAAACCAATAAAGATATGCATGTCCTAATGCAATTAGGATTCCCTAATGCCTTCTCCTAGTTATATCTATTCATTTAGTTTTTTCGATTAATTAAAAGTTTGTTTAGAGTATTTTAAGATTTAAAACTTCTTTTAGGATTTCTAAAAGACTCCTTCAATGATCAAGTTATCACTCTTGGTCTTTAAGATGTTGCTAGAGATGAATCTCTTCCCAAAGAGTATAACCAACTAAGATATGCATGTCCTAATGCAATTAGTATTCCCTAATCCCTCCTCCTATTTATTTCTATTCATTTAATTTGTTTGATTCAATCCACGTTTTTTAACGTATTTTGGGATTTAAAACTCTTTTTACGATCTATAAAAGACTCCTTCCACGATCAAGTTCGAACTCTTGGTCTTTAAGTTGCTAGATTTGAGTATCTTCCCAAATAGTGAGAACCAACTAATATACGCAAGTCCTAATGCAATTAGAATTCCCTAATGTCTTCCCCTAGTTATATCTATTCATTTAGTTTGTTTGATTCAATACACATTATTTTAACGTGTTTTCGAATTTAAAACTGCCTTTAGAAATCTGTAAAACACTCCTTTCATGATCAAATTCTACCTCTTGGTCTCTAAGTTGCTAGATTTGAGTAACTTCCCAAAGAGTGACAACCAACAAAGATATGCATGTCCTAATACAATTAGGATTCCCTAATGTCTTCTCCTAGGTATATCTATTCATTTAGTTTGTTTGACTCAATAGAAATTCTGTTTAATGTATTTTGGGATTTAAAACTGTCTTTAGGATCTCTAAAAGACTCCTTTCATGATCAAGTTCTCTCTCTTGGTCTTTAAGTTGCTAGATTTGAGTATTTTCCCAATGATTGAGAACCAACTAAGATATGCACATCCTAATGCAATTAGGATTCCCTAATGCCTTCTCCTAGATATATCTATTCATTTAGTTTGTTTGATTAATTAAAAGTTTGTTTAAACTATTTTGGGATTTAAAACTATCTTTAGGATCTCTAAAAGACTACTTTCATGATCGAGTTCTCACTCTTGGCCTTTAAGTTGCTACATTTGAGTATTTTCCCAAACAGTGAGAACCAACTGAGATATATATGTCTTAATGCAATTAGGATTTCCTAATGACTTCTCCTAGTCATATCTGTTCATTTAGAGTTTTCAACTCAATATAATTTTGTTTAAAGTATTTCAAGATTTAAAACTGCCTTCAGGATCTCTAAATTTATCCTAGTTACATCTATTCATTTGGTTTGTTTGATTAATTACAAGTTCGTTCAAAGTATTTTTTTATATTTAAAACTCCTTTTAGGATCTTTAGAACACTCCTTCCGTGATCAAGTTCTCTTTCTTGGTCTTTAAGTTGCAAGATTTTAGTATCCTTCCAAAGAGTGAGAACCAACTATGATTTGCATGTCCTAATGCAATTAGGATTCCATAATACCTTCTCCTAGGTATATCTATTCATTTGGTTTGTTTGATTAATTAAAAGTTTGTTTAAAGTATTTTTGGATTTAAAACTCCATTTAGGATCTCTAAAAGACTCCTTCCTTGATCTAGTTCTCTCTCTCGGTCTTTAAGTTGCAAGATTTTAGTATCTTCCCAAAGAGAGAGAACCAACTAAGATATGCATGTCCTAATGCAATTAGGATTCCCTAATGCCTTCTCCTATTTATATATATTCAATTAGTTTTTTTTCGATTCAATAGAAGTTTGTTTAAAATATTTTGGTCTTTGATAGTAGGTTTTTTCGGTGTTTACTAATCAGTTACTCATGCACTATCGTTGTCATTGCAGTACAATAGCTTATCAACCTAAATGGGTGAGATGCTAGCAATTATGATGTGATCAGAGTTAATTAAGTCAAGCCAGGCAGTTCAGTTTTAGAATCTAATAACCTAAGTGATAGAATCTAACAACCAGGAGCTATCAAATTCATAAGCACCTAATGAAACTACTGGAATGATATTAAACAAGGCTAGAAGCAAAATAACAAAAATTAAACGAGCAAGAAGAAGCGATAAATAAACTCAGAGAATGAAAGCTCCTAAGGACGGGGTAATCGACCAGTGACTCTCCTTAATCAACCCTAGGTGTTTAACAAAAATCAATCAGAGCTAATACCTAGACAATAGAGATCAAAACCAGAAAAATCCACTTCCGTGACAGACGCCCTCAAGCCAAGCTACTTCCAGACCTAATCCCTTACCGAAATCTAACAGAGCAGATACTAAGATTCAGTCTATTAAAGTTAATAAGCACTCTAGACATCTAATCCCTTAGGCTAGAATGTGCAAATCTCTTGAATTAGTTAGTTCAGACACTTCATCAACACCTTCTGGATGTGGAAATACCTAAGCTCAAGCATCAATTGATCAGAGAGAAACATGCATTGAAAACACTAATCAAGAAGGGATCTACAAGAATCTAAGCTTAAACACCTAAGGAGATTAAGTTTCCTCACCAATCAATCCCATCCTCAAGAACCCTAATGACAACTAACTAATCATCATTATGAACATAAATCCAGAAATAAATAAAAAGGTCATAAACGGATAGATCAAGATGAGAAGAACAGATATGATCAAATAACCAAGTGCAAAAACTCAATAAATCAAGAGAAAATTACAAAGTTGGTAAAAAGTGTTTGAAACTAGAAAAACCCTAATAAATTCGACACACCTTGGATAATGACCAAGGGTGAGTATTTATAGGCTTGGATAAAAGATCTAAAAAAGAAAAAAGATTTGCAAAAAGGGTCTGTCTGGCTAGTGGTGGTGATCGAGCTGGATGGTCGAGCTGGTGCAAAGGTGACTCCTTTACCTCCAGCTTGAGGTGAAAGTCGAGCTGCTTGGTCGAGCTGGGTTCGACGCTGCTCCTTTGACTTCAACTCTAGGTGGTGGTCAAGCCAAGTGGCCTTGTCAGGTATAACTCCCTCTCCTTCTTCTCTTCTTGATTCCACTCTTTGTCTGGTTCTAGCAATTGAGTCCTTGTCCAGTATAGTTCCCAAAACATCCAAGAAACACCTAATAATATCTCTAAATGCAAGGATGTATGCAATGCTGATGCAAACAGTACTAAGTATGCAAAATAGATGAAAAGAACTAAAAACAGTATGAACAAAGGATGAAACAATGCTAAAATGGTGACAAATGAATGCTTAAATCATGCAAATTATAGACATATCAACTCTCCCAAACTTAGTCTTTGCTTGCCCTCAAGCAAATAAACAAGTCCAAGATGGAGAAGAAGTTTAAAGCAAAACATGCTAGCAGAAGAGGTAAAATCAATGTCCAAGTTAACAGCTCTAGGATGCAATGTCAGTGAGTTCTACTTAAAAACTTTAGCCATACTCTTCACAACACAACTTATCTTCAATCTCAACCTAGACATGCATTCAAATCTACCAATCCCTTTAACATTCATTAAGCAGAAACCATGAATATAGCTATGAACATTCAATGCACTCATTTGGCTAAGGGTAAAGTTAAGAGACAAAAATAGTCTCTTCTCATATGGTCTATCACTTTCACAACAAGGATCTCTCAAGAAAGGAATAAGCTTTAGAAGAATGCTAAGGGTAAGAACAAACCTATACAAGGATAAAATCTCATCTACCCAGAGAAACAGTGGTGACTTCATCTTCCTATTTCTAAACCCAGAGAGATGATCCTAATTCTATCTTTTTTTCCTGATGCACTTTTTTGCCTTGATCACTTCTTTAAATTTTCCTGTTTTTGTTTTCATTCTAAAGAGTTTTTCACTGACTTGATGATATCTAGCGGATTGGGTTTTTCTCTAACAAATTATGGCTCCCTTTCCTTCTTCTTCATAAGACTTATATAGGCTTTTTGCATTTTCTTTTACTCTTTTGCATAGAGCCTATCATTCTCCTTTTTAATACCCCCAATTTCTTTACTAGATCAGTGCCATTTTTCTCTTTTTCCTGTCCTAAGAACTCTTACCCTTTTCTTTCTTTCAACTCTTTTCCCTAATCTTCTCTTTTCAGCACAACTAATCTCAAACCCAGTGGAGATGTTACTTCAGAATTGGGAGAAGGAGGCGCTTATGGCTTCGTCCATGCTCTCCCTCGTATAGCCCGGGTTGGTGGGAGCGGTTTCTGTTGGTCGAGTCTAGAGGTCGAGCCAGAGGCGTCAAAATCGTTGAATCTCATAGCTCGTCTTTTCATGTCCTGTGGATGGTATGATGATGCTCTAGCTGGATCGGGGGTAATGTTTCGCTTTGGCGCCATGATAAGGGACCGGCTCTTTTGCAAAACTCCTGGGTTCGATTCTTGCCTTGCCCGTTGGGAGGTGGAACTGCCAATTTTCCCTTGCAGCTCCTTATCTGGTCTTTCATCTCCTGAACTGTACCCTTCAGCGACTTCATGGCCTTATTTGCCATTTGCACCACCTTTTAAGCAGACTGATGTGCTTGTGGGCTGCTCTAAGAGCGGGGCTATGGTTCTGTTTCGATGTGAAGTCTTCAAAATGATATTGCTCTGGGCCAAGCTCTATGTCATCTTCAAAGTCTTCAGGAACTTCTGGAGCGTCCAATGGTGCAGCGTTGATGAGTAGATGGATAGGTGGCTGGAAGTCTAGGTTGTTGCTTGGCCGGATTTTTGTGAGCTCCACACAAGGAAGTGGCAGCTTAGCTTCTCCAATTTCTAGGTGTGTAAACTTGTAGAGGTACATCTCATTCACCATTTTCTTGTCCATAAATCCAGCCTTGATAAGATATTCGATGTCGATCTATCAAAGCTCAGAAGGTTGTGATGCATCCAAGTCCACTCCACAGGCCACCAGAATTGGGGTAACGATCCCACCGATACTGAGTTCAACATTAGCATTCTTCTTCTTATCTACCCTGACAGCCCACTCCTTGTATGACAGAAAACGATCTAGCAGAACAAGAGCCCTATATCTGATCTGTCGCTTTCTATTGCTCTCAATAATCTCCTTAAGTGATAGATCCAGCTGCTGGAGCTCTCCCTCATTCACATTTCTAGTGGTTGTTCTTGCGAATAGTGTGTTCGCGATGGCCTTATGCGCGCTTCTTACAACCGGGCTTCTTATCTGCGCGCTTTTGGCCCTGGAGGATTAGTAGCCATCCTTGCTTCCTATCGTTTTCCACACTGCTATCATCTCTGCCTTATCGAAGTCTTGGCTCACTCCTGTCCCGCTCTTGAAACCAAATAGCGTATCTAGCTGTTGGAAGGAAATGGCATGGTTGTCACCTCTGATTGTGAATGTGATGTATCCCATTCCACCATCTGATTCAACATGTGGTTTGTCCTCATAAAAGTGCACTTGAAGAGAGGCTAGAAAGTGGCAGGTCTCTATTTTGTATGCTTATGTTCGCATGTTCACCAAGCTTGCGAGGTTACACATCTCTAGGAAGTACTCTACATCTCTACGGATTCCAAGTACCTTCAGTGTCTCGTGGTGCGGGTACCTTGTTCCCTTGAAACGAATACTGAGGAAGATTGCAAGGAGATCTTCCTCAGAGAGCATGTTTTTCACCTTTTGTGCGGGTCTCTTCACAATTTGGGCCGCAGCATCTTCCTCCTCACTGCCAATCTCTTCTTCCATAAGTTCTGGGATTCGCTTATTTCCTCTGGAAATGTCAGCTCTGTCTTTTGAAAACTGCTTAGCAATGTTATCATCATCCTCATATTTCTTTCCCTTAGATTTCTCACTTTCTTTCTTGGAGCGCTGCTTAGGGGTTTCCTCTTCGTCCACTTCCATTGGAGATGTGATTTAATGTCCAGACCTGCTCACTCGGAAGAGCCTTGCGATTTCCGTAGCTGACGTGCGTGGTTCTGGATGCCTGTAAATAAAACAAAAAAGTTGGAAGTCTTAGTCGCATTCGCTGACTCGATGTCTTGACTCGAGGAAGTGATCAAGCCAAGTGAAGATTTGTGCTAAAGGGCAGGCTCGACCGCGTGCTCGAGCTAAGGCATCGAGTCAATACATAATTTCTGGTTTTGTGAACTTGATTAGGATTTACCATAACCTAACAGCGAGTGTAGACCATGACTAAAACAAGTTAGGAGGGAAAGAAACTTCAGGTTCTACGAGGATTCAAATGAACAAAATTATTTTGTGCTCAAGAACAAGGTTTCAAACCTAGAAAATCCACAAAAATGGTTTTAGTAACACATTCACCAAATTTAAGTTCTCAATCAACTATTCCTCATCAAGTCTACGCAAAATCCCAAATAAAATCTCAACAAAAACCCAAAAGCATGTAAGGACAGCTCAAGAACACTCAAGAACATTCAAGCTCAAACCCAGAAAATATGAAGTCATGAATCATGGTTTGGAGTGTTTAGGAACATACCTGAGCCGCATCAAGGTTCTGATTTTGCTAATCATTTTCGCTAAAGAGCTTGGCGAGATTGAGCTAACGGATTCAGGTTTCTGGAATTTTTTTTTTTAAGAGAGTGCAAAAGGGAGGAAGTCGAGCTAGGCGGCATAAATAAGAGTGTGGGTGAAGTGAGGTGAGGCTGACCCTTTATATAATCTAATTATTAGGATAAAAATCTAAACTTTGCGTTTTGGTGGGGGATACCTGGTTAACTCGAGGTAGTGGTCGAGTAGAGTCGTCACGTCAAGCAAAATTTTATTTCCTGATTCTGGCTCGACCAGCGCGTCGAGCCTGAGCGTGGAGTAAGCCCTTTTTCTGGTTTCACTACCTTGTGTCATGATTAATCTGGACTCGATCTCCTTTCTTGCGACCTGATCAACACAAACACTAGGAAAAAGATTGAAAACACTAAGAAAACTAAAAGTTTTATGTACAAGGATAGACATGAGATTTCCTCCCAAATGAGCTTGTTTTAAGTCTCTGAGCTTGACTTCTCACTCTTTTTAAGCTTGGGAGGGTTCAGAGAGATGGACTGAAGTCCCCTCTGGTATGAATTGATCGACCAAGTAGTGCTTTAGCCTCTGTCCGTTCGCTGTGAACTCATTTTCTGCCTTGCTGACCAGAGTGATGGCACCATAAGGTAAGACTTCCTTGATGCTGAATAGTCCTGACCATCTTGACTTCAGCTTTCTTGGGAACAACTTGAGTCTTGAGTTAAAAAGGAGCACTTGGTCTCCAGCCTTAAACTCCTTGGGGAGAATCCTCTTCTCATGGAAGGCTTTAGTCCTCTCCTTGTAGATCTTCGAGCTCTCATAAGTTTCCAACCGAATCTCTTATAGCTCATGGAGGTCTATAGCTCTCTTTTCTGGAGCTTTCTTGATGGCTAGGTTGAGGAGCTTGGTTCCCCAGATGGCTTTGTACTCAATCTCTATTGGCAAATGACATGATTTCCCATAGAGTAGCTGGAAAGGTGTTCTTCATATGGGGGTTTTGAACGTTGTTCTGTAAACCTAGAGGGTATCATCCAGCGTAACTGACCGATCCCTCTTAGAAACCCATACTACTCTAGCAAGTATGTCTTTGATCTGCTTGTTGGAAACCTCTACTTGGCCACTGGTCTGAGGATGATATGGTGTTGCCACCTTGTGCTTCACTCCATGTTTCTTAAGAAGATTCTCAAATACCTTGTTGTTGAAATGAAAACCACCATCACTTATCACTACCATTGGCACACATAATCTGGGAAATATGATGCTTTGAACATCTTCAAGACAACCCTTGCATCATTGGTGGGACTGGCAATCGCTTCAACCCATTTTGATACATAATCGACAGCAACCAGAATGTAGCTGTTCCCATAGGATGGTGGGCTGAAAGGTCCCTTGAAGTCTATTTTCCAGACATCAAACACTATCACTTCTAGTATCGGGTTCTGAGGCATCTCGTTCCTTCTGCTTATATTCCCTGTCCTTTGGCAAGAGTCACATCTGGAGATAAAGGCTTGTGCGTCCTTAAACATAGTTGGCCACAATAACCCAGCTTGTAGCACCTTCTGAACTGTCTAGAATGTTGCAAAATGACCTCCATAGGCGGAACCATGGCAATGCTTTAGCACTCCTCTTACTTCCTCCTCAACTATGCATCTTCTAAAAAAACCATATGACCCTTTCTTGTACAGGTATGGTTCATCCCAGTAATAGTGATTTAAATCCCTAAAGAACCTCTTCCTTTGGTAGGCATTCAGACTCTTGGGAATTTCTCCACATACTTGGTAGTTCACTAGGTCTGCATACCATGGCAGTTCTCCTCAAAAATCTGGGCAACCATAAGTTGTTCTTCAAGCATAGAGTCATCTATTGGAACTGCATCTTCTATCCTCATTCTTGACAGGTGAGCAGCCACTCCATTTTCTACGCCCTTCTTATCTACTATCTCCATGTCAAACTCCTGAAGCAGAAGTATCCATCTCAACTGTCTTGGCTTTGTCTCCTTCTTGGCGTAGATGTGCCTTAGTGCTGCATGGTCAAAGTACACAATGACCTTAGAACCGACTAAGTAGCTTCTGAACTTTTCAAATGCAAACACTACTGCCAACAGCTCCTTCTCTGTGGTCCCGTATCTCCCCTGTGCATCATCTAGCGTTCTACTAGCAAAATAGATCACATGTAGCTTCTTATCTATCCTCTGTCCCAGCACAGCTCCAACTGCATAATCTGATGCATCGCAAATAATCTCGAATGGATAGTCCCAGTTAGGAGCTTGGACAATAGGAGCAGAAATCAGAGCCTCCTTGATGAGCTTGAAAGCGTCTAGACACTCAGAATTATGTCTCGTTGCAGAGAAGCCTTGTGAGTGGTTTGGCTATCTTGGAAAAATCCTTAATGAATCTTCTGTAAAAACTGGCATGCCCAAGGAAACTCCTAATATCTTTGACATTCCTTGGTGGCTGCAGCTGCATCATCACCTCAACCTTAGCCTTATCAACCTCTATCCCATTTTCAGAAATTTTATACCCCAAAACAATTCCTTCTTTGACCATGAAGTGGCACTTCTCCCAATTCAGAACAAGATTGGTCTCTTCACACCTGGTGAGTACCCTACATAGATTCAACAAACAGGAGGAGAAGGAAGAGCCATACACGGAAAAGTCATCCATGAATACCTCTACCATCTCTTATATTAAATCCAAAAAGATAGAGGTCATACACCTCTGAAATGTAGCAGGTGCATTGCAAATACCAAAAGACATCCTCTTATATGCAAATGTTCCATAAGGGCAAATGAATGTAGTTTTTTCTTGATCATTTGGGTTTATAAGGATCTGAAAAAACCCATTATACCCATCAAGAAAACAGTAATACAGATGATTTGCTAGCCTTTCTAACATTTGGTCAATGAATGGCAATGGAAAATGATCTTTCCTAGATGCAGCATTCAGCTTCCTGTAATCTATGCACATCCTATGACCAGTTATCGTTCTATGCAGCATTCAGCTTCCTGTAATCTATGCTTCCTGTAATCTATGCACATCCTATGACCACAAAGTCTGTAGGTACTTCTATAGGGCCAATCCTCATGAGGAAGTCTAATTGACCTATCAGCTAAAACCAACGAGACCTTGCTAGGCTTATATTTGTTGAATCCCAGCCTCTTAGCTACAGAAAGTGGCATGAGGCTTACAAATGCTCCAAGGTCACATAGACAATTACTGAAGGGTAATGGACCAAGGGATCACGTTAGAGTGAAAGAACCGGGATCTCCTAGCTTCTTAGGCACGGTCATCTACTGAATGATGGCGCTGCACTCGTGGCTCAGAACTACCATTCCTTGAACTTCTCTAATTCTTTCCACCATTGCATCTTTCAAGAATTTTTGATATGGGGGTATTGATATATCTATAAATTGCATGATTTAAGCATTCATTTATCACGATTTTAGCATCGTTTCATGCATTGTTCATACCATTTTTAGTTCCTTTCATCCATTTTGAGATTTAGTGGAGAATCTTGCTCAATCGGATGGGAATTACAACGAGGACTATGACAGGCATGTTAGGAGCAATGCAGATGGTGAGGAACGTCATAAAAGGGATCTCAAAGCCCTTAACGACAAGCTCGACAAGCTTCTTCAAGCTCAACAAAAGCGTGTACATTTCGCAGAAGAAGAGAGGATATATCAGGTCCAGGAGGGGGAGAACGATCAAACGGAGGAAATGAACTACGTCCAAAACCAAGGAGGATACAACAACGGGTTTTTGAACTACAAGAAAAATCCGAACTTGTCCTACAGGAGCAACAACGTGGCAAACACCCAAGATCAGATCTACCAACCACAGCAACAAAACAATCCGAGGCCTTTTGTCCCTTTCAACCAAAATAATGGTTTCATTCCAAAACAACAATTCCAAGGAGGACCACCAGGATTTCAACAACAAAAAGCACAAGTCTCCACCTCAACAGAGCCAGACGTAAAAAGCATGCTGCAACAGCTGATCCAAGGACAAGTAAGTGGCGCAATGGAGTTATCAAAGAAACTTTCTGAGATGAATCACAAGATAGACAACACATTCAATGATCTATTTGCGAAGGTTGATGGCCTGAATTCTTGACTACAATTCGTTGAAAACCAAGGTGCCTCAACATCTACAACAAAACCGACAGGCCAATTACAAGGAAAATCTGTCCAGAACCCAAGGGAGTATGCACATGCGATCACACTAAGGAGCGGCAGAGAACTACCATGTATATCAACTGACGGTTTATTCACTGAGGACAGTAGAATTCAGAAGGGGGAGGACGCGATCTCAGACGGAGTTGAAGCAGAAGAACGCGCACTGGAAGATGAGCACGACCAACGGACTCGAGGAGCTGATCGAGCCAAGGACCAAGCAGGTCACTAGACTTTGTGGTACTTGAGATGGATGAAGAACCTAGAGACCCTCTAATTCTAGGAAGACCTTTCGTAGCCACAGCTGGAGCAGTAATTGATGTTAGGAATGGGAAGATAGTCCTCAACATGGGAAAGAGTCTGAGGATGGAATTCGACATCAGAGATTCCATGAAGAAACCCACCATTGGATGACAGATTTTCTGGATCGAAGAGATGGACCGTCTTGCTGATGAGTTGCTGGAAGAGTTAGCTGAGGAAGATCACCTCAAAACTGCACTAACCAAGAGCGGAGAGGCTGGATACCTCCATGACGAGATCCTGGAGTACGAAAACCTTTTAGATTCGTACAAAGAGGTGGAAGATCCTGGGCACGTAGAGAAGCTGAACAGATCGAATGGGGAAATCCTATCAGCGGGTTTAACTCGGTCACACGACTCGATCATCACGTCGAGTCAATCCTTCTCTCCAGTAGACTCGACCCCGAAGCTAGAGGAAACCGAGCCGATCTCGAGCGCATCTGACGACTGGTCAGAACTCAAGGCGCCCAAGGTGGATCTCAAGCCGTTGCCAGTAGGATTAAGGTACGCTTTTCTTGGACCGAACTCGACCTATCCTGTGATAGTTAATGAGAGTCTTAGTCCTGATGAATTGAACATGTTGTTGGTCGAGTTGAAGAAGTTTAGGAGAGCCATAGGGTATTCATTGGACGACATTAAAGGGTTTTCACCCAGCTTGTGCACTCATAGAATTCATTTAGAAAACGAATCGTACTCTAGCATTGAACCTCAGAGGAGATTGAATCCTAACTTAAAAGAAGTAGTCAAAAAGGAAGTGCTTAAGTTGTTAGATGCTGGTGTGATCTACCCTATTTGTGATAGCACTTGGGTATCTCCTGTTCATTGTGTTCCTAAAAAGGGTGGTATGATAGTAGTTAAGAATGATAAGGATGAATTGATCTCGACAAGAACTATTACTGGTCATATTCAAACCATCGCACCAACCAATCTGAGTTACACAAGGGAAAGCATGGAAGCTGCCATAGACGCTTCCTTCTTCCAAACCTAAGGTAACATCTCCATTCCTACATTGTAAATACCATTTGCATTTTTGTTATTTCTTGAATCTTCTGTCAAATTTTTCTGACACAAGGGACTGTGTCATTTAAGTTTGGGGGAGGGTTTAAGATGTGACTAATCATGTTTTCTGTGTTTTCTGTGAGTTTTGTTTTCTTTTGAGTCTGCATATCATCTAAGGCATAAAAAGAAAAAAAAAAGAATTTTGAAAATTTTTCGAACAATTATCCTAAAAACAGAGTGTTCATGTAGTTGCATATCATTTTAGGATTGAGTCTAGTTGCATTTAATTTAGGATAAATGCATTTGCATAGGGGACTATGATGATTATAACCTTGTAAACATGCTGATAGACTCGATAGTTTCAATACCCACGTTTTTAGTTTTCTGATGCATAACCAAGTGAGTTTGAAATAAGATATCACCATACTTTGAATGCAAAATTTGACATATTGTTCTTGATTGAAGCATGCTGTGAATTGACACCTTTCCCTATCTATTTGAACATGAACTTGACTTACAAATATCATGTCTATGCATTGCATATGAACTCATGGATACCAATATACATACTTGGATTTTCTTTCATCATTTCACCATTCTTGCTAATCCAAGTAGCCGATTCAACATTGGAACGGTTCCCCCTGCCTTTAGCCTGTCTTTCTTTCAAGCCTTGAATGTTTAGTGTGTGGAAGGCCTACTTTTGAATGAGCTTGGTAGAAAGTAATAACCATGATAGTGCATAGGGTAATTGATCACTAAAAACACCACAAAACCCTAATATCAGGTACCACCATGAAAGCGTTTATCAAAGGCATCCTGACTTCAATTTCTTTCATTTGCTTGTCAAACATGGCTTGATACTTCTTCACTAACTCTTTTTTGAATCTTCCTGGGAATGGGAGTGGTGGTTTGAATGGTAGGGGAACGACTGGCCTTTCAGCAATGGTAGGCTTGACTCCATCAGTACCTCGAGCCAGCTGGTCGCGCTTGTTTCCCAGTGCGCAGTGTTCGGCTTGAATTTCATCTGAAATCACATCCTCCCCATCCTGAGCTTCACTGTCCTTAGTGACTAAATTGGTGCTATCTCTGTTAGGCAGTTCTCTGCCACTCCTCAATGTTATGGCATGGACATACTCCCTTGGGTTTTGAATAGCTTTTCTAGGGAGTTGTCCTGTAGGCTTTGCAAATGATGTAGAAGCTCCCTGGTTTTCAATGTATTGCACCTTGGAATTTAATGCCTCTATTTTGGCAGTGAGATCATTGTATGTGTTGTCGATCTTGTTGTTCATTTCGGCAAGCCGCTTGGATAGCTCTATAACGCCAGTTGTTTGACCTTGGATTAGCTGCTGTAGCATACTCTTCATATCCGACTCTAGGGTATTAGAGACCTCTACTTTCTGAGGTGTAAATCCTTGTGGTGCTCCCATATTCTGCTGATAGCCACCTTGAAACTGTTGCTTAAGGACGAATCCCTATTCTGATTGTAAGGAACAAAAGGTTTGTTCTGGACTTGTTGCCGCTGCTGAGGGTAGACCTGATCATGTGAGTGTGCCACGTTAGTGCTTCTGTAGGACAAGTTTGGATTGTTCAAACCGTTGTTGTAGCCTCCCTGGTTCTGAATGTAGTTTGTCATTCAGAGCTTTGAGTTCCTTTTTATTTTTCTCTTCTGAATCAGTACTTCCTCTGACACGCCGGTCGTAATACTCATTGTAATCTCCATCTGACTAAGCAAGGTTCTCCACGAGTTCCCAGCCATCATCAACGTCCTTGTTGAGGAAGTTCCCGTTACTGGCAGTATCAAGAAGCATCCTTATCTTAGGGAGAACACCTCTATAAAGAGTGTTGAGAAGTGATTCATTGCTGAATCCATGATGAGGACACTGTGAAATGTATCTCTTGTATCTCTCCCAGGCTTCACACAAAGTTTTACCATTCTTCTGGGCAAAGCCTGATATCTCATTGCGGAGTTTGGCGGTGCACGAGTTGGAGAAGAACTTGGCAAGGAAAGCCTTATTGCAGTCATCCCAGGAGGTGATTGTGCCATGAGGTATGTTCTTCTCCCATTGATGGGCTCTATCACACAAAGAAAATGGGAATAGTCTCAGATTGAAGCCATCCTCGCTGACCCCATTGATCTTGGTAAGGCTGTAGAGCCTGTCAAACTCGTCAGATGATCAAGCGGGTCTTTCGTAAGGCAATCCATGGGACTTGTTGCTCTGTACCATAGAGATCACCCCACTCGTGATTTCGTAGTTGTTGTTTTCAATGGGAGGAGGTACAATCCCTTTCCTCTGAGTATGAGTGCTGGGGGCATCTCCTGCACCAATATGTCTTGGAACCCTCTACTGAGGCCCTTATGCAACATGTCCCTGTTCATTCTGTGGGTTTTCCATTCCCACTAGATCCGGTTGATCGGTTCTGATTTTGTCTCTTTGCTCTCTCGGTTCGCGTGGTAGACGGTGAATATTGTCACTGTAGCGAATGAGATTCTGGTTTCCCTTTGATCTGGTTTGCATGCAAGTATAATCGGCTTGATTCTAGGTGAGTGCTCTCGCTAGCAGATAGAGTCAGTGTGTACCTGAAACAGACACATACAAGAAGAAATGACAGTCAGTAACCAAAGTTGAGTGAAAAGAACTTGATCTTAAGAGATCTGAAATCCTAAATGTAGCAAACGATAACCCAATTGGCAACGGCGCCAAATTGATAGTATGTTTTTCTGGTGTTTTACTAATCAATTTCCTTATGCACTATCATTTTCATTGCAGTACATTAGGTTATCAATCCAAATGGGTGAGATGCTAGCAATCAAGATGTGATAAGAGCTAATTAAGTCAAGCTAGGAAGTTCAGTTCTAGAATCTAACAACCTAAGTGATAGAAATAAAAAACAATATGGAACTAAAGACCAGGAGTTATCAAATGAATAAGCACCTATGAAACTACTGAAATGATATTAAACAAGGCTAGAAGCAAAATAACAGAAATTAAACAAGCAAGCAGAAGCGATAAATAAACTCAGAGAATGAGAGCTCCTAAGGATGGGGTAATCGATTAGTGACTCTCCTTAATCAATCCTAGGTGTTTGACAAAATTCAATCAGAGCTAATCCTTAGACAATAGACATCAAAACCAGACAAATCCACTTCCGTGACAAACGCCCTCAAGCCAAGCTACTTCCTGACCTAATCCCTTAGCGAAATATAACAGAGCAGGCACTACGATTCAGTCTATTAAAGTCAATAAGCACTCTAGACATCTAATCCCTTACACTATAATGTGCAAATCTCTTGAATTAGTTGGTTCAGACACTTCATCAACACCTTCTGGGTGTGGAAATACCTAAGCTCAAGCATCAATTGAACAGAGAGAAACAAGCATTAAAAACACTAATCAAGAAGGGATCTACAAGAATCTAAGCTTAAACACCTAGGGAGATTATGTTTTCTCACCATTCTATCCCATCCTTAAGAACCCTAATGACTACTCACTAATCATCATTATGAACATAAATCCAGAAATCAATCAAAAGGGCATAATCGGATAGATCAAGATGAGAAGAACATATATGATCAAATAACCAAGTGAAAAAACTCAATAGATCAAGAGAAAATTACAAACTTGCTAAAAATTGTTTGAAACTAGAAAAAACCCTAATAAATTCGACACACCTTGGATAATGACCAAGGATGAGTATTTATAAGATTGGATAAAAACCCTAGAAAAGAAAAAGATAAAATGGCAAAAACGGTTCGTCTGGCTAGAGGTGGTGATCGAGCTGGATAGTCGAGCTGGTGCAAAGGTGACTCCTTTAGCTCCAGCTCGAGGTGAAAGTCGAGTTGGGTTCGAGGCTGCTCCTTTGAATCCAGCTCTAGGTGGTGGTCGAGCCAAGTGGTCTCGTCAGATATAACTCCCTCTCCTTCTTCTCTTCTTGACTCCCCTCTTCTTCTGGTTCTAGCAATTGAGTCCTTGTCCAGTATAGTTCCCAAAACGTCCAAGAAACACCTATTAACATCTCCAAATGCAAGGATGTCTGCAATGCTAATGCAAACAGTATTAAGTATGCAAAATGGATGAAAAGAACTAAAAATGGTATGAATAAACGATGAAACAATGCTAAAATTGTGACAAAAAAAGTGAGAACAACTTGAGATATGCACGTCCTAATGCATTTAGGATTACCTTCATTTAGTTTGTTTGATTCAAAACACGTTTTTAAAAAATTATTTTGGGATTTAAAACTCCGTTTCTGATCTCTAAAACACTCATTTCATGAACAAATTCTCAATCTTGGTCTTTAAGTTGCTATATTTGAGCATATTCCCAAAGAGTAAGAAACAACTAAGATATGCATGTCCTAATGCAATAAGGATTCCCTAATGCCTTCTCCTATTTATATCTATTCATTTGTTTTTTTTTCGATTCAATAGAAGTTTGTTTAAAGTGTTTTGAGATTTAAAACTGCCTTTAGGATCTATAAAAGACCTTTTTCGAAGATCAAATTCTCACTCTCGGTCTTTAAGTTGCTCGATTTGAGTATCTACCCAAAGATTGAGAACCAACTAACATATGCATGTCCTATGCATTTATGAATCCCTAATGTTTTCTCCATTTTATATCTATTCATTTAGTTTTTTGATTCAATACACATTTTTTAAAGTATTTTGGTATTTAAAACTGTCTTTAGGATCTCTAAAACACTCATTTCCTGATCAAGTTCTCAGTCTGGTTCCTTAAGTTGCTAGATTTGAGTATCTTCCCAAAGAGTGAAAACAACTAAGATATGCATGTCCTAATGCAATTATGATTCCCTAATGCCTTCTCCTAGTTATATCTATTCATTTAGTTTGTTTGACTCAATCGAAGTTTCTTCAATGTATTTTGGGATTTAAAACTCCCTTTAGGATCTCCAAAAAACTCCTTTTGTGATCAAGTTCTCATTCTTGGTTTTTAAGTTGCTAGATTTGAGTATTTTCCAAAAGAGTGAGAACCAACTAAGATATTCATGTTCTAATGCAATTAGGATTCCGTAATGCCTACTCCTAGTTATATCTATTGATTTAGTTTATTTGATTCCATACACGTTTTAAAGTATTTTGGGATTTAAAACTCTTTTTAGGATCTCTAAAAGAGTCATTCATGATCAAGTTCTCAGTCTTGGTCTTTAAGTTGATAGATTTGTATATCTTTCCCAAGAGGGAGAACCAACTAAAATATGCATGTCCTAATGCATTTAGTATTCCCTAATGACTTCTCATATTTATATCTATTAATTTAGTTTTTTCCGATTCAATGGAAGTTTTTTTTAAGTATTTTGGGGATTAAAACTGCCTTTAGTATCTCTAAAAGATTCCTTTCATAATCAAGTTCTCAATCTTGGTCTTTAAGTTGCTAGATTTAAGTATCTTCCCAAAGAGTGAGAACCAACTAAGATATGCATGTCCTAATGCAATTAGGATTCCCTAATGCCTTCTCCCAAGTATATCTATTCATTTGGTTTCTTTGACTCAATAGAAGTTTGTTTATTCATTTAGTTTGTTTTGACTCAATAGATGTTTGTTTAAAGTATCTTGGGATTTAAAACTCTTTTTAGGATCTGTAGAAGACTCCTTTCATGATCAAGTTCTCATTCTCGGGTTTTAAGTTGCTAGATTTGAGTATCTTCGCAAAGAGTATGAAGCAAATCAGATATACATGCCTTTATGCAATTAGGATTCCTTAATGCCTTCTCCTAGTTATATATATTCATTTAGTTTGTTTTGACTCAGTAGATTCTTTTTAGGATCTCTAAAAGACATTTTTCATGATCTAGTTCTCCAACTATATGAAGTTCATCCCACTCATAAGTGTCCCTCCGGATGAGCTGGTGGACTAGGAGATGGGGATCTCTCGTTTCCAGGGGGGTTACCCCTCTTGGCGGTCGAGCCGGATTGTCTGGGATCCGACATTCACTCTAGATTTTTGTATTACATCCCGATCTGATGGTTTTTCGAAGTCCGTTGGTCAACATGGATTTCGCTGCAATAATGCTTCTCAATCCAAAAGATGGGGAGTATGATTTCCTCTCAACTAAAGGGGTGGAATCCCGATAGTAGCACCCCTTCAGCACTCTAGCGAGGAGTGAGGTCGGGAACTGTATGAGGCGCCATAGTTGTTTAGCCAAAAGTGCGAGATTGAAATCGTGTAAATCTCGGTATCCCAGGCCTCCCATCTCCTAGGCAATACAAATATTATCCCATGCAATCCAGTGGAGTCCCCTGCTGTTCTGTTTGGAGCTCCACAAAAAGTTGAAAATCGCACTTCTCAATTTATCAATGATGCCTTGTGGGAGTAGAAAACACGACATGACATATGTCAGAATGGCTTGCGCCACATATTTGATATGTACTTCCTTCCCCCCTTTAGAGAGAATTCTAGCCGACCATGTATTGACACGGTTATTTACCGGTCTTGGACAAAGGCAAAAACCTTGGTCTTCGATCTACAAATTTGTTCGGATAGTCTGAGGTACATGCCCATACCCCCTTCGTTTGAAATACCAATCGCGTTCTTGATCGCTCGGCATTTGTTCGTGTTCATCTTATCGCCAAAAAGGATGGAAGATTTTGAAGGGTTCAGTTTTTGTCCTGATGCCTCTCCGTAAATCTGAATGATCTTCAGAATTTTGGTACTCTGAGGGATATCCGCTTTACAAAAGAAAAGACTATCATCCGCAAATAGAAGATGGGATACCCTCTGGCTTGCGCGCGCAATCTGCAGCCCCATGATCCTCTTTTCCCGTTCCGCCCCCTTTAGGAGGGAAATAAGTGCTTCCGTACAAAGGATGAAGAGGAAGGGGGAGAGAGGATCCCCCAGTCGTAGACCCCGTGATTGTTTGATCCTCCCCTTTGCTTCTCCGTTTATCAAGACTTGGTACGATACAGAGGTTATACAGAACATGAGCATGTTAACCCATCTTTCTGAGAAACCAAGTCTGAGAAGCAACTTATGTAGAAACTCCCATTCCACGCGATCATAGGCTTTACTCATGTCAGTCTTGATAGCCATAAAGTCTGATCTACAGCTACGGTTGGTCCGTAGTGCATGAAAGTTCTCTTGGGCTAGCAGAATATTATCAGTAATCAAACGTCCAGCCATGAAAGCCAATTGTGTTTCCGAGATTGAATCGGGCAGTGCTCGCTTTATTCTCTTACACATTAGCTTAGAAATGATCTTATAGCTCACATTACACAAGCTAATGGGTTGAAACTCCGTCATTAGCCTTGGTCTATCGTTCTTGGGAATAAGGCAGATGTTCGTCTGGTTTAAGCGCGGGTCAAATCTCCCAGTCACGAAGAAATCCTTGACTAGCGTGGTTATGTCTTGGCCCATGTCTGTCCAGAATCTCTAGTACAGCCTACTAGTCATACCGTCAGGTCCCGGTGCCTTATCGGGGTTGATGTCAAAGAGAGTCGCCTTTATCTCCTCCGCTGAGGGATTTGAAGTTAAGGATCGATTAATATGTACGGGAACTTTTGCGGAGATATAGCGAAGGGATTCGTCGAAGCTCAAAGGGTGTGTTGTGGTGAAAATCTCCTTAAAATAGTTGATCGCAATATTTTCTATCCCTTCCTCACTCTCAATCCACTGTCCATTGTGATCCTTGAGACTTATAATACGATTTTTAGCTGTCCGGAGCTTTGTGGTGGCATGGAGGAATTTTGTATTTTTATCCCCTTCTTTATGCCATAAAGCTCTACTCTTTTGTGTCCAAAAGGTTTCCTCTTCTCGGAAGGCAGAACATAGTTGTCTCCTGAGGTTTTTGATCTCTTTGAGAGTGGTATCATCATCGGCCTAGGCGATGTCAATTTGGTTTTTCAGATCTTCAATTAATCTTGCCGTATTCGAGCTGGGCAGAGTTGTCTTCCAAGAGGAGATTTTTGCCGGCATGCAGCATTTTTTTGGTAGAAGTCTCTGCTTATTGATCCTTCACCAGATTTCCAACCCGAGATCACTGCTTCTTTAAAGCCTTGTTTTCCAATCCATCTCTTATCAAAGCGAAATAGTTTCCTCCTTCTGCGAGGTGTCGATAGAATCCTTGCCAATATGGATCGGTGATCCGAACCCCTGAGTTTTAAGTACTCCACATTTGTGTGGGAAAAGAGCGAGTACCATTCTTCATTCCCGAGGGCCCTATCTCGGCGGCATTTAACTTTACCCGAGCGACGTCTTCCCACTCAAGAGAGAAAATTTCCTTTGTATGGGAAATCAATCATTCCGCAATCCTTGATCATATTCCAAAATGGGAGAAAGGTGGTTTCTGATCTACGTCGCCCACCTTGTTTTTAATGGTTACCAGTGATTTCGTTAAAATCTCCAATCATAAGCCAAGCATTTTGACGGCTAAGGCTTATTCTGGTTAATCGTTCCCAAACATAATCTCGGTAATCTACTACCGGATCTCCATAGACAAATGTCATATAGATCTTATGTCCTTCATACCTAGATTCAATATCGATCATGCGATCGTTAGAGAAAGAGACAGTAACATGGGGCTCATCCATATAGAAAAGTGCTAATCCTCCACTACGACTTCGCAGATCAACAGTAAAAACATGATCATAATCAAAATAAACTTGCATATCTTGCAGAAAGAGACGATTGTTTTTTGTTTGGGATACAAAAAGAAAACCAGGTTGGAAACAACGATGACGTTCTTCTAAATGCTCTCATGTCAGCTCGGCTCCCGCCCCTTGGCAGTTCCATGCGAGTACATTCATCCTCAATTGTATTTGGTCTTCGAGCTTAGTACGGGAATTGTTGCTGTAGCTGGTGCTGATGACTTTGACTTTGACGTTTTTTCTTTACTTTCCTCCTTACGAGGAATCAAACTCAGATTTTGGGAGAAGCTTGCTTTAGAGAGCGACATCTTCTTCAGGGTAGAGAGTAGAGTGCTACTCTAAGTAGAGGGTTGAGATTTTTCAGTATGTTACGGTATAGACTTTCTTAGCACAAGGCTAGAACTTACACAGAGATAGGCCAGACACACCAGCGGGGGCTACGGTTTTGGCCAGGAAAACGGAGACGAAGACAAGGAGGGTGGGCGGCTAAGTGGTTTTGTTTTGCAGAAGTTTCTATTTTAGGAAAAACCGGGTGGCTGAAGTTTGAAAAGAGGCCCAAAACCAGACAGATGAAACCATCTCGGGGTTTGTGTCTGGGAGAGAAAGAAAGAGAATCCCATTTTTCTTGAAAAAGCGTTGAAGTCGGTAACAGATTTGGGTAGTAAGGAGTTCAGATTGTGGAAAGGAGTCGTACTCGAGCGAGGAATCTTCAGCAGTGACAGGGGTCAAAAGATTTGCTCAAGGAGAGGAGCTAGGACTTCCCACGGCGGGAGAAAAGGTGTACGGTTTTGACAGTACCAACCCGGAAACAAAGTCCGGTGGGACTACAGAAGATGACGAGAGACGCAGCTGGGACGGAGACGTCGAAGATTTGAAACGCAAGCTTCTTTTTTCCCCATTTGATTTCTCGACTTTCCGAACTGTCATCAAAGAAACAACGTCACAGAGTTCGGTAGCATCATCATCTTCGTCTGTACGAAGACTAAGAGGCGATCTGGAAAGGAGCCGATTTGGCACGGCGGCGAGCGAGAGACTCGCTTTTCCAGATCTACTTCGCTGACTTCCAGATCTATTTCGCTTTTCTAGATCTACTTTGTCTCTGTTAGAGCGAGACTCTTTGTGATGGTGGAGACTTCGGAGGTGGAGGAGAACGGCGGAAGAACGGAGAGATGGAAAAAGCGGAGGAGGAAATGAGGAAAGAGATGTTGCAGCTGTGGCGGCGAACGCAGGTGGCGGAGGAGGCTGAGGAGGGTCTCTGCTCTCATGCCTTCTTCTAGTTATATCTATTCATTTAGTATTTTTGATTGAGTAGAAGTTTGGTTAAAGTATTTTGGGATTTAAAACTCCTTTTAAGATCTCCAAAAGACTCCTTTCATGATCAAGTTTTCATTCTTGGTCTTTATGTTGCTAGATTTACGTATCTTCTAAAAGAGAGAGAACCAACAAAGATATGCATATGCTAATGCAATTAGGATTCCCTAATGCCTTCTCTTAGTTATATCTAAAACTGCTAGATTTGAGTATCTTCCCAAAGAGTATGAACCAACTAAGACATGCAAGTCCTAATGCAATTAGGATTCGCTAATGCCATGTCCTAGTTATATCTGTTTATTTAGGTTGTTTGACTCAATAGAGATTTGTTTAACGTATTTTGGGATTTAAAACTCCTTTTATGATCTCTTAAATACTTTTTTTCATGATCAAGTTCTTATTCTTGGTCTTTAAGTTGCTAGATTTTAGTATCTTCCCAAAGAGTGAGAACTAACAAAGATATGGATGTCCTAATGCATCTAGGATTCTCTAATGCCTTCTCCAAGTTATATATATCCATTTAGTTTGTTTGACTCAATAGAAGTTCGTTTAAAGTACTTTGGGATTTAAAATTCCTTTTAGGATCTCTAAAAGATTGCTTTCATGATCAAGTTCTCGTTCTTGGTCTTTAAGTTGCTAGATTTACGTATCTTCCGACAGAGAGAGAACCAATAAAGATATGCATGTGCTAATGCACTTAGGATTCTCTAATGCCTTCTCCTAGTTATATCTATTCATTGAGTTTGTTTGACTCAATATAAGTTTTTTTAATGTATTTTGTGATTTGAAACTCCCTTTAGGATCTCTAAAAGACTCATTTCGTGATCAAGTTCTCATTCTTGGTTTTTAAATTGAAAGATTTAAGTATTTTCCCAAAGAAAATGATCCAAATAAGATATGCATGTCTTAATAAAATTGGGATCCCTAATGCCTTCTCATAGTTATAGCTATTCATTTAGTTTGTTTGACTCAATAGAAGTTTGTTTAATATATGTTAGGATTTAAAACTCCCTTTAGGATCTCTAAAAGACTCCTTTCATAATCAAGTTCTTATTCTTGGTCTTTAGAGTACATTCCCAAAGAGTGAGAACCAACAAAGATATCCATGTCCTAGTGCAATTAGGATTCCCCAATGCCTTGTCCTAGTTATATCTATTCATTTAGTTTTCTTGATTAATAGAAGTTTGTTTAATGTATTTTAGGATTTAAAACTCCCTTTAGGATCTCTAAAAGACTCCTTTCATAATCAAGTTCGTATTCTTGGTTTTTAAGTTGCTAGATTTGAGTATCTTCCCAAAGATTATGAACAATCTAAGATATGCATGTCCTAATGCAATTAGAATTCGCTAATGCCTTCTCCTAGTTATATCTGTTCATTTAGGTTGTTTGTCTCAATTGAGATTTGTTTAAAGTATTTTGGGATTTAAAACTCCTTTTAGGATCTCTAATAGACTTTTTTCATGATCAAGTTCTTATTCTTGGTCTTTAAGTTGCTAGATTTGAGTATCTTTCCAAAGAGTGAGAACCAACAAAAATATGCATGTCCGAATGCATCTACGATTTCCTAGTTATATCTATTCATTTAGTTTGTTTTACTCAATAGAAGTTCGTTTAAAGTACTTTTGGATTTAAAACTCCTTTTAGGATCTCTAAAAGACTTCTTTCATGATCAAGTTCTTGCCGAAAGAGAGAGAACCAACAAAGAAATTAGGATTCCCTAATGCCTTGTCCTAGTTATATCTATTCATTTAGTTTGGTTGACTCAATAGAAGTTTTTTTAATGTATTTTGGGATTTAAAACTCCGTTTAGGATCTCGAAAAGACTCCTTTCATGATAAAGTTCTCATTCTCGGTTATTAAGTTGATAGATTTCAGTATCTTCCCAAAGAGTGAGAACCAACAAAGATATGCATGTCCTAATGCATCTAAGATTCGCCAATGATTTCTCCTAGTGATATCTATTCATTTAGTTTGTTTGTTTTAGTACATCTAGGATTCCCTAATGATTTCTCCTAGTTATATCTATTCAAGAAGTTTAACGTATTTTTGGATTTAAAACTCTCTTTAGGATCTCTAAAAGACTCCTTTCAGGTTCAAGTTCTCATTCATGGTTTTTGAACTGCTAGATTTGAGTATCTTCCCAAAGAGTATGAACCGACTAAGATATGCTGCAAGTCCTAATGCAATTAGGATTAGGTAATGCCTTCTCCTTGTTATATCTGTTTATTTAGGTTGTTTGACTCAAGAGAGATTTGTTTATAGTAATTTGGGATTTAAAACTCCTTTTAGGATCTCTAAAAGACTTTTTTCATGATCAAGTTCTTATTGTTGGTCTTTAATTTGCTAGATTTGAGTATCTTCCCAAATAGTGAGAACCAACAAAGCTATGCATGTACTAATGCATCTAGGATTCCGTAATGCCTTCTCCAAGTTATATCTATTCATTTAGCTTGTTTGACTCAATAGAAGTTCGTTTAAAGTTCTTTGGTATTTAAAACTCTTTTTCGGATCTCTATAAGACTCCTTTCATGATCAAGTTTTTATTCTATGTCTTTAAGTTGTTAGATTTACGTATCTTCCGAAAGAGAGAGAACCAACAACGATATGCATGTGCTAATGCACTTAGGATTCCCTAATGCCTTGTCATAGTTATAACTATTCATTTAGTTTGTTTGACTCAATAGAAGTTTGTTTAATATATTTTGGGATTTAAAACTCCCTTAAGGATCTGTCATAGACTCCTTCCGTGGTCAAGTTCTCATTCTTTGTTTTTAAGTTGCTAGATTTGACTATTTTCCAAAAGAGTATGAACTAACTAAGGTATGCATGTCCTATTGAAATTAGGATCCCAAATGCCTTCTCCTACTTACAGCTATTCATTTAGTTTGATTGACACAATAGTAATTTTTGTAATGTATGTTGGGATTTAAAACTCCCTTTAGGATCTCTAAAAGACTTCATTCATAATCAAGTTCTCATTCTTGCTCTTTAAGTTGCTAGATTTGAGTACCTTCCCAAAGAGTGAGAACCAACAAAGATATGCGTGTCCTAATGCAATTTGGATTTCCTAATTCCTTGTCCTAGTTATATCTATTCATTTAGTTTGCTTGACAAATAGAAGTTTGTTTAATGTATTTTGGGATTTAAAACTCCCTTTAGTATCTCTGAAAGACTCCTTTCATAATCAAGTTCTCATTCTCGGTTTTTAAGTTGCTAGATTTGAGTATCTACCCAAATAGTGAGAACCAACAAAGATATGCATGTCCTAATGCTATTAGGATTCCCTAATGCCATGTCCTAGTTATATCTATACATTTAGTTTGCTTGAAAAATAGATGTTTGTGAAATGTATTTTGGGATTTAAAACTCCCTTTAGTATATCTAAAAGACTCTTTTCATGATCAAATTCTCATTCTCGGTTTTTAAGTTGCTAGATTTGACTATTTTCCCAAAGAGTATGAACCATCTAAGATATGCATGTCCTAATGGAATTAGGATCCCTAATGTCTTCTCCTAGTTATAGCTATTCATTTAGTTTGTTTGACTGAATAGAAATTTGTTTAATGTGTGTTGGGATTTAAAACTCCATTTAGGATCTAAAAGACTCCTTTCATAATCAAGTTCTTATTCTTGGTCTTTAAGTTGCTAGATTTGAGTACCATCCCAAAGAGTGAGAAGTTAAATGTATTTTGGGATTTAAAACTCCCTTTACGATCTCGAAAGACTTCTTTCATGATTAAGTTCTGATTCTTGGTTTTTAAGTTGCTAGATTTGAGTATCTTTCTAAAGAGTATGAACCAACTCAGATATACATGTCCTAATGCAATTAGGATTCCCTAATGCCTTCTCTTAGTTATATCTATTCATTTAGTATGTTTGACTCAATAGATGTTTGTTTAAAGTATTTTGGGATTTAAAACTCTTTTTAGGATCTCTAAAAGACAATTTTCATGATCAAGTTCTCAATTTTGGTCTTTTAGTTGCTAGATTTGAGTATCTTCCCAAAGAGTGAGAACCAACAAAGATATGCATGTCCTAATGCAATTAGGATTCCCTAATGCCTTGTCCTAGTTTTATCTATTCATTTAGTTTGCTTGACAAATAGAAGGTTGTTAAATGTATTTTGGGATTTAAAACTCCCTTTAGGATCTCTAAAAGACTCCTTTCATGATCAAATTCTCATTCTCGGTTTTTAAGTTGCTAGATTTGAATATTTTCCCAAAGAGTATGAACCATCTCAGATATGCATGTCCTAATGAAATTAGGATCCCTAATGATTTTCCTAGTTATAGCTATTCATTTAGTATGTTTGACTCAATAGAAATTTGTTTAATGTATGTTAGGATTTAAAACTCCATTTAGGATCTCTAAAAGACTCATTTCATAATCAAGTTCTCATTCTTGGTCTTTAAGTTGCCACCAATCCACCTCATTTTCTCTACCACACGCCAAGCGCCATTGCCAACACCGGAAGTCCAAGAGGAATCCGAAGAGGACGCAGCACTTGGTCCACAACAGTATCATTTTGACAACTACGCAGAGATTCAGAATCAAAGCCAGAGTCCTGCCCTCAAAACAGCTGACAAACACATTGGATTGCTCCAAAAATGGTGCAAATGGCAGGACAAAGCCATAAAATCGTTGAAAGGCACAGTCCAGGAGATGAAAGAGCATATAAAAGAGCTGCAAGGGAAGGCCAGCGGTTCTAGCTCACATGGTGTAGCTGCTGCAATACTAAAGAAGAGCCGAGCTGTTATCATGGAGCCAAGGCGAAACATCACCCCTGAACCAGCCAGAGCATCATCGTAGAACACAAGGGACAGAAAGAGAAGAGCTACGAGGCCTTGCGAATTCGACGCCTCTGGCTCGACCGTCCAACTCGACCACACTGTCGACTCAGAAACCATCGCACCAACCAATCCGAGTTACACAAGGGAAAGCATGGAAGCTGCCATATACGCTTCTTTCTTCCAACCCTAAAGGTAACATCTCCGATCGATCATTGTAAATACCATTTGCATTTTTGTTGTTTCTTTAACCCCTTTTCGAATTTTTCTGACACAAGGGACTGTGTCATTTAAGTTTGGGGGAGAGTTTAAGACGTGACTAATCATGTTTTCTTTGAGTTTTGTTTTCTTTTGAGACTGCATATCATCTAAGGCATAGAAAAACCAAAAAAATCAACAAATCTCGAAAAAATTATTCCAAAAAACAGAGTGTTCATTGACTAGGTGGAAGTTGGACCCGGGGTATAGGATTAGTTGAGCTGAAAAGAAAAATATTTTTGAAGAAAAATAAAGGAAAGAAACGAGTAAGAATTCTTAGGAGAGGAAAAAGAAATGAAAAGTATTGATCTAGTAAAAAGATTTGGGAGTATTAAAAAGAAAAATCATAGGCTCTCTGTGCAAAAGAGAAAAAGAAAGCGAAAAGCTTATGTCTTAGAAAGAAGAAAAAGAGCCATAGTTTGTTAAAGAAGAACCCAATCTGCTAGACATCATTAAGTGAGTGATGACCTCTCCTTAGAATGAAACCGAAAGCAGGAAGAAGGATAGAATTAGGATCATTTCTTGAGATTTGGGAAGATAAAGTCGCCACTCTTTCTTTTGGGTAGATGAGATTTTATCCTTGTATGCATAGGTTGGTTTTTACCCTAGGCGTTCTTCTAAAGCTCATTCTTTTCTTGAAAGATCCCGTTATGGATACATTAAACCTGCTGAGAAGGGACCGATTTTGTCACTTGACCTGACCCGTAGCCAAGTGCTTTCATTGAATATGCATAGCTTGATTCATAATTTGTGCTTAATGAATGTTAAAGGGACTGGTAGATTTAAACGCATGAATAGATTTAGATAATAAGTCATGTTTAGTTATGAAAAGTATGGCTAAAATCCTTAGAGTAGAACTCGCCTACCTTGCATTTTAGAACTGCTACCTTGGACGTTGAGTTCATCTCTTTCTGCTGGTATGTTTTGGTTCTGAATCCCCACCTTCAAACCTCTTTTCCATTCCAGTCTTGTTTGTTTGCTTGAGGGCAAGCAAAGACTAAGTTTGGGGGAGTTGATATGTCTACATTTTGCATGATTTGAGTATTGATTTACCATGACTTTAGCATTGTTTCGTCCATTGATCATACCATTTTTAGACATTTTTCATCCATTTGCATACTTAGTATAGATTGCATCATGCATTGCACACATTCTTGCATTTGGAGATGTTTTTAGGTGTTACTCGGATCATTTGGAAGCTATTCGGTACAAGAGATTCGACGTTGAAGCTAGACGAAAGGGCGAGTCAGGAAGAAAAGAGAAAAGAGGAGATTTCATCGGCGCGATCGTCTGACTCGACCGCCACGTCGCGCTAAAACCGGAGAAGACACCGTGAAGATGGCTCGATCGCATGGTTCGATCATCCTGAAGATGAAGTCCAAGCCCAACTCGACTATATAGGATCGAGTCAAGACCCCGAACCCAATGGGCTTATCTCTAATTTCATCTTATCTCTTTCTTTACGACCTTATCTCTTTGTTTCCATATTGTCTCTTCCTATATTCTCGCCTTATCTCTTCCTTTTGAGATTTCTTTCTCTGTATAAATAATCCCCTTTAGGCATCATGCAAAGGGCCGACTTTGAGCTTCAGCAAATTTGTATTCCAAAAACTTTTGTTATTCCTTTTTAGTTCTATTCGAGTCTGTATTCATGTTTATGTTTATTACTTGCTTGTTCATTATGATGAAGAGTGAGTAATCACTAGTGTTCTTAAGGATGGGATAGATTAGTGTATCGATTAAATCTCCTTGAGTGTTCAAGTATAGATTTTTATTAAGTTCCTTTTTGATTAAGTGTTTTTAATGCCTGTTTGTTTCTGATCAGTTGAAACCTGATCTAAGGTACCTCACCATCGGGAGGTGTAGTTGAAGATTGCTTGTTTCACACGTTGCTTGTTTATTTAATTCTTCGTACTTGCGTTTTACACCGTTTAGATTTTAGATTCACTCTTGCGTTACATTCTATCATTTAGGATTTTAGACTCCACCACCAAAATAATCTTACTTGACTTAATCTGGTTTGATCACATCTTAGTTGCTAGCATAACACCCATTTGGATTGATAACCTATTGTACTGCAATGACAAGGAAAGTACTTAGGGTAATTGATCACTAAAACTCACCGAAAATACCTAGAATCAATATGCATGTCCTAATGCAATTAGGATTCCCTAATGCCTTCTCCTAGTTATATCTATTCATTTAGTTTGTAAGACTCAATAGAAGTTTGTTTAATGTATTTTGGGATTTAAAACTCCCTCTAGGTTCTAAAAGACTCTTTTCATGTTCAAATTCTCATTTTTTGTTTTTAAGTTGCTAGATTTGAGTATCATGGTTTTTAAGTTGCTAGATTTAACTCCTTCTAGTATGAACCAACTAAGATATGCATGTCCTAATGAAATTAGGACTCGCTAATGCCTTCTCCTAGTTATATCTGTTCATTTAAGTTGCTTTACTCAATAGAGATTTGTTTAAAGTATTTTTGGGATTTAAAGCTCCTTTTAGCATCTCTAAAAGACTCCAAGAACAAGTTTTCGTTCTTGGTCTTTAAGTTGCTAGATTTACGTATCTTCCAAAAGAGAGAGAACCAATAAAGATATGCATGTGCTAATGCACTTATGATTCCCTAATGTCTTCTCCTAGTTATATCTATTATTTTAGTTTGTTTGACTTAATAGATCTCTCAAAGACTTTTTTCATGATCAAGTTCTTATTCTTGGTCTTTAAGTTGCTGGATTTGAGTATCTTCCCAAATAGTGAGAACCAACAAAGATATGCATGTCCTAATGCATCTAGGATTCCCTAATGCCTTCTCCAAGTTATTTATATTCATTTAGTTTCTTTGACTCAATAGAAGTTTGTTGAAAGCACTTTGCGATTTAAAACTCTATTTAGGATCTCTAAAAGACTCCTTTCATGATCAAGTTCTCGTTCTTGGTCTTTAAGTTCCTAGATTTACGTATCTTCCCAAAAAAAAAGAACCAACAAAGATATGCATGTCCTAATGCATCTAGGATTCCCGAATGCCTTGTCCTAGTTATATCTATTCATTTAGTTTGTTTGACTCAATAGAAGTTTGTTTAATGTATTTTGAGATTTAAAACTCCCTTTAAGATCTCTAAAAGACTCCTTCCATGATCAAGTTCTCATTCTTGGTTTTTAAGTTGCTAGATTTGACTATTTTTCCAAAGAGTATGAACTGACTAAGATATGCATGTCCTATTGAAATAAGGATCCCAAATGCCTTCTCGTACTTACAGCTATTCATTTAGTTTGTTTGACTCAAAAGAAGCTTGTTTAATGTATGTTGGGATTTAAAACTCCCTTTAGGATCTCTTAAAACTCCATTTATAATCTCTAAAAGACTCCTTTCATGATCAATTTCTCATTCTTGTTTTTTAAGTTGCTAGATTTGAGTATCTTTCCAAAGAGTATGAACCAACTCAGATATACATGTCGTAATGCAATTACGATTCCCTAATGCCTTCTCTTAGTTATATCTATTCATTTAGTATGTTTGACACAATATATGTTTGTTTAAAGTACTTTGGGATTTAAAACTCCTTTTAGGATCTCTAAAAGACATTTTTCATGATCAAGTTCTCATCCTTGGTCTTTTAGTTGCTAGATTTGAGTATCATCCCAAATAGTGAGAACCAACAAAGATATGCATGTCCTAATGCATCTAGGCTCCCGTAATACCTTCCCCTAGTTATATCTAGTCATTTAGTTTGTTTGCCTCAATAGAAGTTTTTTTAATGTATTTTGGGATTTTAAACTCCCTTTAGAATCTCTAGAAGACTCCTTTCATGTTCAAGTTCTCATTCTTGGTTTTTAAGTTGCTAGGTTTGAGTATCTTCCCAAAGAGTATTAAGCAACTAAGATATGCAAGTCCTAATGCAATTAGGCTTCCCTAATGCAATTAGGATTCCCTAATGCAATTAGGATTCCCTAATGCCTTCTCCTAGTTATATCTATTCAATTAGTTTGTTTGACTCAATAGAAGTTTGTTTCAAGTATTTTGGGATTTAAAACTCCCTTTATGATCTCTAAAAGACTCTTTTCATGTTCAAGTTCTCATTTTTGATTTTTAAGTTGCTAGATTTGAGTATCTTCCCAAAGAGTATGAACCAACTAAGATATGCATGTCCTAATGGAATTAGGATTCGCTAATGCCTTCTCTTAGTTATATTTATTCATTTAGGTTGTTTGACTCAATAGAGATTTGTTTACAGTATTTTGGGATTTAAAGCTTCTTTTAGCATCTTTAAAAGACTCCTTCCATGATCAAGTTCTCGTTCTGGGTCTTTAAGTTGCTAGATTTATGTATCTTCCGAAACAGAGAGAACCAATAAAGATATGCATGTGCTAATGCACTTAGGATTCGCTAATGCCTTCTCCTAGTTATATCTATTCTTTTAGTTTGTTTGACTTAAAAGAAATTTGTTTAATATATTTTGGGATTTAAAACTCCCTTTATGATCTCTAAAAGACTTCTTTCATGAGTAAGTTCTCATTCTTGGTTTTTAAGTTGCTAGATTTGAGTATCTTTCCAAAGAGTATGATCCAACTCAGATATACATGTCCTAATGCAATTAGGATTCCCTAATGCCTTGTCCTAGTTATATCTATTCATTTAGTTTGTTTGACTCAATAGAAGTTTGTTTAATGTATTTTGGGATTTAAAACTCCCTTTAGGATCTCTAAAATACATTTTTCATGATCAAGTTCTCATTATTGGTCTTGTAGTTGCTAGATTTGAGGATCTTCCAAAAGACTGAGAACAACCTAAGATATGCATGTCCTAATGCATGTAGGATTCTCTAATGTCTTCTCCTAGTTATATCTATTCATTTAGTTTGTTTGACTCAATAGAAGTTTGTTTTAATTATTTTGGGATTTAAAACTCCTTTTAGGATCTCTAAAAGAGTCCTTTCATGCTCAAGTTCTCATTCTTGGTCTTTAAGTTGCT